>JAQFYR010001397.1:0-10187 GCA_034694985.1 Campodea silvestrii
GTGTTGGTGTAACCAACAATACTGCCCATCACAAAACCCCGTGATCCAGAATCGAGCCGAGAGAGCATCGATCATGGAATTTTTTTTAAATCTATAGACTTTTTCACCAATCTCCCCCATTTTTGGATTAATTTTTCGAAACTCCAAAATCTCGGGTCGAAATTTTGTAGAGGAAATGAATACTTTATTACGTACAAGATATAGTTTGGGCCAGTTCAAATTTATACGAGAGTATAGAGGTAAATCAATATTTCTTGGGCTCTAACAGACTGTATATAGTGTCCCTCCGGAAATAAATATGGAAAACGTAATATTTATAATCCTCTTTCATCTATTAAACCTTTAGACGACAACTACCATAGTGTCGTAAATATATTAATTGCGGACGAACGTAGGGAACTATCTACCCCAGATCACAACAAATACTGGTATCGCTGTGGATATGTCATTCGCAATAAATGTCTGACACAATTTTTTCCCAGTGTACTCCTCGTTGAACACTGGTAAATCGTATTTCTTCTACATAACTCTTTCATCTTCAACACAAAAACCTGCTGTAAATGTAATTCCCAAGAACGACAATAATTCCAAATCCACCAGTTTTTTTTTCATCTCCGTATATAAATCCACGTACTTCATTGCAGCATCGTACGTACTACATCCTCATCTATCCGTTATCAACATCTCGTTTTGAAAACCAGCTTCCCAAAGAGCCAATGAGCAGCAAATCCACAAAAAGTGGATAATTGCACACTTAATTACAGTAACTAGAGGAAGCCATGTTTTAATTCGTTGCACTTACTTTGTTGCTCATCCACAACGACACATGAAGGCCTGCAATAAGGTGGGGACACCGGTTTTATAATAAGACCTTGGCCTGGAATAGAATAATCATTGAGGTGGTGAAAATATTACCTCCGTCGGCCATTTGTTTACAACATTTCGCGGGTGCGTTTATTTTTGTTGCACCTTCCGCGGACCGATGAGTGCTGCACTGTTGTTACGTCAATGCTGGTAAGTCACTCAGGATTTACTTTTGTTTTTATTCAAGTTCAAATGTATGTCAAGGGTTATTCACCATATTTGTTTAATTTTTTTTTTCGATCCGGTACCTGTGCTTGGTTATTTATTTTCCTTTTTTGTTTACATTGATGAGTATTTATTTAGCCTTCACTTTCTTAATGTCATGGCCGCCGCGGAGAATTAAAATAGAATCTACTAAGAAAATTATGCTCAAACGTCCCGGTAATGAAAACAACATATTAACTAATCTACTCAATCCACTAGTCATAATAAAATCGGAATACTAATTCGAACGGAATACTAATATTCTGGACAAGCATATGGTATACCTCAAGGTCGGTAAGCTATATAAGGTATAACGGCTATAATCGAAGTAGTGCTGTTATATACTTGAACAAGTTTGTTGGGTGAATTGCTTTATTAAGTTGAACGTGCAGGACATGTTGTAATACGTGAGGAGAATTTTAGCTGTGAGTTCTGCGTTCGATGACCATTCCGCATGTTCCGCAGAAGGACGGTGGCAGGGTAAAAAATGGATGTAAACGAAGCAGAAGAGGTAATGTTGCAATCGAACAAGTATAGGAACAAAGTGTTTGCTAAAGGCGCGGGAAGGAATTTCATTTGTTAGTTTTTCAGTGTTTATATTCACTGTTCGTACGAGATGGGTGGGAATTACGTCAACAAATAGATATATTGAGAAATTGTTTTTGTGCTATGTATAGGGATCCCATTCGTCCCGGTTTTACCGGGACAGTTCCGGTTTTTTCATGATTTTTCAAAATTGTCCCGGTGTCCCGACAACTTCTTACCGGGACGCGAAATGTCCCGGGTTTTCTCCAAATAATATAAAAGACACGGTATTCTTATCAAATACTCAGAAAGTGGCTTGAAAACAGGATATTTCCCCTTCAAATTAAAAAAAATTCGGCACTCGCTCCGCTCGTGCTTTGTAACTTTTCAAGTAGAATACTTTCATCAGTTTGGTCTCCTTCGTCAATGATTTGCTTGATCTTCTTCTACTGATTGTAGAAAGGCCGTATATAACGGGGGTTCAACTCCCCCCTTAGCAAAAAAAAAGAAAAGAAAAAAGGAAAAAACGTGAAGAAAATTAGGAAAAATTTTCTCCAAACTGGCGTAAAAATAGCACATCTTGACCCAAAATACCTAATAAAAAATCGGCTCTCGCTCAGCTCGGGCATTTACGTATACAAATTATTTGAAAAATTTCTCAAACCCTCACCAAAACCCATCCCTTATAGCAAAGTCGTATCTACGGCCTTGGATTGTAGCACCTTATTTTCACTAGTACTTTTGGGAAGGGGGTTCCAGGGTTCAAACACCCTCTTTCACTATAGAAATGGGGAAAAGGAAAAATGAGAAATTTTGACGAAAATACGTAAAAGTAACGCATCAGAACTGCATATTTTTAGTTAAAAACGTAAACATTTTCGCCCTGGCTTCGCTCCTGTCAAATTTTTTTCGAGGTGAAAAAAGATTATGTTTGGTGAAAACCCTTTAAAAGCTGCACTTTCTAACATACAAAAACGCGAAAACTTCTCCCTCGCTTCGCTCAGGTTTTCAAGGTCCACTTCGCATGTAAATCCCTTTATATTTTCCGACAGACACTCATTGTTTCTTTCCGTTTTTCCCACTTGGGGGGCTACCATCCCTTAGATTCTCGCCTATGCTTTTATTTTTATTTGCGTTTAAACGTCTATAAAAATTATTTCGCAAAAATATTTTTCGTTCCTGTGTGTCCCGGTTTTTGGTTTTTATAATATGGGATCCCTAATAGAACCACACATTAAATTATTTAAAGTAGGCCTACTGTACTATATTTTTGGGGAGAACAATAATAATTAATCTTAGGGTAATTTTTTTTTATCTCGAAATCGCAATGCCACGATAAATTTATAGCCTAATACCCGTACTGGCAAAAAAAAATCTGCACTTGTAACAATTCTAGTCTGCCCAAGAAACAATTTTATTTATTTACAAGCCCTACTCGGTAAATGATTTTTAATAATTTAATAGCCTAATAAAAAAATTAAAAAATATACTGATGCACTGCCAATTTTTTTTTGTCTATTAAAGAACTGGTGCTTATAAAGCCGTATCAAAATCACTACGCCCTTCTTCGCTGATTGAATTTAAAAAATAAAAAAAACTACCGTCGTTAAGAATCTCAATAGGGTCAATACTGTACAATTACAAAAGAAAAACTAATTAATTTTCAAATTACAGGTTGAGAACTTCATTTAACGAACATTTTCTCACGTTCACTATAAAGAGAAAAAAATCTCTCTCCTCGGGAATAAATGAAATAGAATATACTTGAATGCGGAAATCTCCCGCTTTGCAAGCAATTATAAAAAGTGCATCGTGCTCATAGTACTGTATGCTGCTGCTGCCCCACGGCGACTCCCGTTCTACCCGGACGACCTTGAGCACGTACAGGATATATTCTAGCACTTGATAAAAGTTCAATGTTTTTATCACAACTCCTTTTTACTTTCGCTCGTATCATACGCAGCAGAAATGAAGAAGAGATGACTGTCAAGAGGGAAGCAAGTTATTATTTTGAGATTGCGGTGTTTATTTGCAAAAAGGGGGATCACATACGGAAGAGGAATGTTGTTGTTATTTTTTTTTCTTTCTAGGTTTCGTCGGGTAAATTTTGACTTCTATTTACCAGTAGTTATGACTTCTACTGTTACTAATAAAATGTTTTAAAATCGTTCAGTATCTTTAATTCGTCAAGCTAAGGCGAGTTTTCCAAAAATTGGAGACTTGGAGATTGATTATAGTTGACTTTTATTATTATTAGGTCGGGGTCCTACATTATGTATTATTTTTTATCGACTAATAAGTCTGTAATGATCAATTTTTTTTATAATTTTATAATTGTCGAAGCTATTTTCTTCTCATGTACGATAGTGCGAGCCGAAGATAGTGAAAATACTGTTTACAGAGTTCAGCACGATAATCTTGTCTGTTGTCTCTATTTATGTATTTACTGAAGATAATCTTGCCTCCTTTTTCAAAAATCTTAATCGCAAGCGAGGTAAAATCAAGCTAATGGAGACAATAAAAATTTATAACAAGTGCAAAACCGGTCAGATTCGTAGTTCATAATTAAGGTTGACCCCACCGAAACGTAGATAGGCCCTACGCCGTAGGTAGTTTTCAATTCATTTTCTTTTTGGCATTGAAAATATTGAAATGGCAGTCTGAAATATCCAGTTGTTTATTTTAATAATTCAAGCGTGGGGTGGTAGTAATTTACTTTCAAACTGCGACTTTGGCAACTAGTATTTTATTAACGACAAGTGGAATAAAGATTCTGCAGATCTCCCCACATTTACGGAACGGGAAAACATCTTCAATGTCATTCCAAGACGCAAAGATTCCTCACAACCATGCCCTATATAGTATCTAATTAAAACAAGAATTTCGATACCACACAGAGTCAAAATACCGAAGTACTCCTAATTAATTTTTATTACCATATATCCTAATAACCCCTTTGTTAAAAATCCTATACGTACGGTACCGTAATAAATTTCTTTTGACCTTTTCAGATTTCGCAGACTTATTTTTTCTCCACTAGATTCCAATACCATTTTATTTATTACTATTCTATTGTCGTTTCGCTAATGAAGTTTAATATTACCGCATACATTTATTACTTTATTAGATCTGCCGTACTTAATTAGCCTACTTTCGTAAATGTAGACCGGAAATATTTTTACGAAATTGTTTACATTACTAAGTATTTGGTGCCGATAAAAACTCAGATAAAAAACATAATTATTATTCGGAAAACAATTAGAAATTATTGTAGTCTGCCTATATCTACGCCTCTTAATTAAAATTTGTTTTATACAAAATATTTTAAATCGCTTCGCCCAAGATATTGTAAAAAATATATTACTGACATTTCCTATTTTCGCAAAATTTCGGACCTTTTTTTTTTTCAGATACAGTTTTACTTATAGTAGGCCAGAGCAAAACTACAATTAACACTGGGTTGCCTTAAAATGGAAGTTGACCCGGAGAAATTTACAAACATGAATTAAACATAATATAAGGTGCAATTTTACAAGGCATTTTCTGGGATTCGCTCCCTCCTTAGCAAAAATGAAAATAATGCGAGAAATATGTGCTTATATTTTAGCCATGAACATCTAAAAATACTGTTGCAGGAGTATATATTTTATACTAGTACCAGGGGCGTAACCAAATTTCCAGAAGGAGGAATCGACTGTAAATAAAATACTAATATAATAAAGAAATGTGACCGAGGTTAGCGAGAGCGAAAATTTTTACGTTTTTCATTCAAAATATGCTATTTTTTAAAGGAAGGCCCCTGGAAAGTGTAAAAATATATTTGAAAAATTGCCCGAAAATCTGCAATTTTGAATCGAAGAGAAAATAGGAAATAAGAATGTGTGACCGAGCGAAAATTTTTATGGTTTTTATTAAGAAAAGAAGCAGTTTTAATGCGATTTTTGTGAATAATTATGTTTCACTTATACAGATCTGCAATGTTTATAAATAAATCTGAATTAGTTCCGAAATTCTCTTTCACCCGGAGTTTTTGCAGAGAAACCCGTAGCCCGGAGACCAGTACCCAAAACCCGGAGTCTCCGGGTCAAACCCGGAGAGGTGGCAACCCTGGCGGAGATAGGAGACCAGTAAATCTTACATTGATCCAGTAAATTCTTCCGATTTTTTATACTTTAAACCTTAACATAAATCACTAGTAATATTATACACATACGACCTATTAGCTTTAGCGAGAATTATGCTATAAAGTCTACAAAATTTATTTGTATCATATAGTGGAATCATGCTACAATAAAATATTTCGGATATAAAATTTATTTGGTTGTTGAACAATCATAGGCAAGCGATGGTCAGTTGTTAATAGTGTATCCCTACATAATCTGCTAAATTTGTGACCTTTGAAACATTAATGCTAAATAAATGCTGAATGCAAAATAATAAATGCTAAATGCAAAATAATAAATGCTAAATCATTCAATAATAAATGCTAAATTACTAAATTTACACATCTCTAACTATGGAGAAGCCAGATATTTATTCGTCATAAACTGTACATACTGTACCACCAATGTATTTGCTTCTGTTTATTTAACCACAGATGAATTACAACTTGTACAGTCAACAATTCATTTAGAAATAGGAAAAAAAAATAGGAGTACAGATATGGTGTTTTTTTCCCCGAAATGTGACTGTGTGAAACATTAAAATTCAAGAATGGCAATGGCAAACACAAATTTATTAAAACTAAACATTGAATACCCTACCATAACTTTGTGTATTATGTCGTATAGAACAGCAATAGGCCTGAACGAATCTCGCTGCCACTCTTCTGAGAAGCCAGTTCATAATGTCTGGTAATAGTGTGAAGTGGTGTATTGTTTACTTTATATTGCAAGATTCTATCAGGTTATTTTTTAGATCCTGGTGTTTTCTTTATAAAAGTATACATTTGCACCGTATTCCCATTAACACAAACAGCAAGACTAACTTGTCCCAGCATTATTAGACACATTTCAAATCGCTGGGTTGGTTAATTTTTTTAACGAGTTTTGAAACCTACTTATTATTCAACAATATGTAACAATAACATTCAAGCCTGAAAAACTATTAAAATATTATTATATTTGTAACATAAATTGTTACCATATCTTGCATCGCTTAAAAATTTATAATGATTTCGAAACCAACTTTAACACATTAGGTTCACTTTAAATTTGATGAATATTTCGAACTCGTCTGGAAAAGGCAAATAAATATAAGCTTTTAAAACTTTGTAACTCCATAAGGGCAAAATAAACAATGAAATAAATTATGTATCTCAGTTGCTGCTCGAATTGCAAGCTCTTTATACTGTGCATCTCACATGTAGTCTGCCTCCATATAAATAAAAGTCTCCATATAAATAATTATCGCACCCAGCATATTTCAACGACCGCGTGATAGCCTATTTTGATTACGTAATTAGTTAATTATATATATACATATAATTATATATATATATATATAAATATATATAAATATGTCGCCTCCTTAATTTTCTTGTTACATCTTTCTAAAGAGATGCACATCCTTATTGAAACGAGCGAATTGAAGATTTTGATTTATGCATTTCTGAGCAGTTATTTTAGCCTGACATACATTTACATTGTATAACAATATTCAGCATCACTTTCTTTAACTTCCTTTGAGATTTCTTATTTTGTAGAACTAATGCCTTCCCTTTCTAGGGCATACAGGCCTACTGGATTTCTATTTTAAAATTTTTATTTAACACAGTATGCAAAGTAACATAATTATGTGGTAAAGTAAAAGTACCAATAGAGTACCAAAGTTTATAGAAACATGCTGACGAGTGTAAGCTTTAAATGTGTGGATCAAATTATTGTTAAAATCTCTACTTTTCTTTCTTGATTTTATTTCTCTCTATAAGGCTGATTTATATCATATATGTGAAAATCTTGAAATTATGAATTGTTAACAGTAATTGCATCTTACAAAAAGAAAGCATTAATCTATCACGTCTACCAAAATTTATAATAAAATTCCACAAAGATTATCTATCACTGCCTTTGTAACTGAATTAGTTAACTGTAATTTTTTACTTTGAGGTAACAGAATTCACACAGTTGAAGTTTATGCAATAATTAAAATTTTATTCAAACACTGAAAGCATTGTAAATTATAACAGTTTGACTGTTGAAATTCACTAACAATTAAAAAAAATCCAATAAATTATTTACTATTAAAACATCCGTCAATTTCAACATCTTTGGTATACTGTAATTTAAGTAACATTCTGTTACATGAAAGTTTAAATTATAAATAAAAACACGACTAGGTATAATAGTCTACCCTTTCAAAACATTCAACAGAAAAATATATCAACTGAAGTACAGTAACACATATTGGAATAATTGAACTTAGTAGGTAAATTAGGTAGGCCTAATTGATAATTGTGTTACACAGCCTAACTCTTAAATTATATAAGATAATATTCAACTTATAGTAAATAAGACTATAATAAAAACATAAACAACAAGAGTAACATCAAATAGAGATATGTGCACTATGACACCATACTAATAATGAACAGTCGCACTTCAACACACAATTCATGGCCATAAAAATTAAATTCAAAATATATAATAAATTTTCAAAAATGATTATAAGAAAAACCAGTTATGTCTGTGCAAAAGTAATTATATATGGTGTTCACTAGGCCTATATGATTTATACATATTAGTGCCTTAGTAGTTAGTACTATCTATAATAAATTAAAAACATAACCTGTGTGTGTATTAAAAACAAATATCCTAAAAATACCGAAAAAGAAATCAGTGACTACTTCTAGGTGCAAACAATATATATAATAAAATTAGTAAAGATTTAACAATTGTTGTCACTATCATTCAACACTTGAAAAAAAAGTCATTATCACCACCCCAAACTGTTCTTAATCAAGATTTGTTGGAGTAGGGTACTTCAAAGGAAACTCAATTTACGGGAGGTTTAATATGGTATGCTGATCTACAATATTTCAATAGATCACCAGTACAGTACATTATTTTTTTTAAAAAAAGGAACCACCTGATTAATTTTTTTAAAGGACTCCCTACGTCCCTAGTGAATCGTAGTCCTTATCTTTCCCATATTAAATGAGTTTTCTAAAATTTTGTGGTGAAACTAAAACCAGCATATTTATGAAATTTGGTGTACTGTTAGAGATGGTTACTATCTAAAAGTTTGCCTGTTGTTAGAATAATTAATTTCCTTTTCCTTCCTATTTTAAATTTCTATTTTTATATTTTTTAAATTTATGGCGTCATTTTCACCATATTAAAAGCTACCTTAAATAATTATACAAAATTAATTATTCTAACAGAAGGCAAACCTAGATAATACCTGTCTCTAACAGTATCCAAAATCGCATAAATATGCTGCTTGTAGTTTTTAAAACGCAATTAGAAAACTCATTTAACATGGGGAAGATAGGGCTTCCGTTTGACTAGGGAGCGTCCTTAAATTATCTTTTGTTGTGATTTCTGAACATATCAGAACTTATCATTAAATGTTAAACATGGATATGACAAAGTACTCTATAGATCGTAGAAGCATAATGGAAAAATTATAAATTCATAGGCCTATTTAAAAAATTTGAGGGCTCCCTATTTCTATTCATTATTGGCTGTATTCATTATTAATGAAAAATAATTACTTCATCCCGTTTCAATAAAAATTTGGTGTGTTTCCGTTATCACGATTATCTGCACTGTAACAATTTCAATATCTCACTGGGACACAATATTTCCACTACCGGTACCGGTATCCGCACTACACGTGAGCATCTCTGTAACTACCGGCATCTGATGCACATGTATTGTATGCTTTCTATAAATATGACGTTTTAAATTTCCTTTATGACTAAATATTTGTCCGCACTCGTCACACTTTGCTTCTCCGTAATGCACAGCTACATGTCCTTTTGCAGCACTTTTTGATTTAAATAACTGCCCGCATATCACACACTGAAATGTTGAATCTGGTAAACTTCGGAAGTGAGCGTTCAGTGGTGTGTATCTTCGAAAAGGTGACACCAAAGGGTCGAAACCTACAAGTAAGATATGATTGATAATATAAGAATCTTTATTGCTAAAGTTTACTCAGAGACAATTCTTTGGTGTGAGAAATATTTATACAAATTCTCTATTTAAAAAAAAAAAAAAAAAACGGAATTGGGTTTGAGCAATGACTTTTTCTTACTTCTTGAGAGGCATTTCAAATTCATTAGCAAATTATTATTCAATGGCTGAAAACTAAGCAACAAAATTTAGCAAATATGTTGACGTTATGGAATCTCTGAAATGGTTTAGAAACCTTTATCTGTATTTTGTAATTGTCTCCGCATGTTGTCGATAAACAGTTTTTAAAAGTTACATAACCTCACTGAGACTCATGAATAAACACTGAAGCAACTATTTTTCTTAAAATGTATGAAAATTCTCTATCAATACATAGAGTTTTAAGAGTCTTCCGGAGTGGTCCCCCTTAACCGACACTAAAAACAAGGTTTTCGTACTATAAAAAGACTAAAAAGA
>JAQFYR010001398.1:0-10181 GCA_034694985.1 Campodea silvestrii
CGCTGGGTACCCAGACCGATCGGCCAAACCGACCGATCCAAGAATCGGTGGTGGTTAGCTCTAAACAACCGATCCAACCTCTCGGGGTGGTCACCCGACCCGGGCAAGGCCATTTAGCGATAGTCACGACTATCCCGGTCCAGGACCACGAGGAGGCGGTTCATGCCCACCGCTTGCGCCCACACTAATCCAAGTGTGCCCCCCCCCCTTTCGGGGCGAGCCCCAGGGAAGCACACAGCAGACGCCCTGGCGGCGAATCCCAATCAGTGGGGCAGTGAAAATTTCGACCCCGTGATTGCCTGCGTCCCCAGCAAAGATATGAGGTACTTTGTGGCTACAATAGGGATGCAGCTACTCCCGCCGATGTTCCACGCTGATTCGAAAGTACATCAAGTGGTGGGAACAAAATGTAGATTGTAAGATATAGCTAAAATGGTTGCCTAATATGAAGGTTACGACTGTTGTTGATACTGGAGTATATTGTTGTTTATACTGTATGAAGAGCTTGAAACAAGCGAAATTTCCTTTTGGTACTTCACAACACAACCTTTCTGGCAACGGAAAAGTTGTGCTGGTGATAAGGTGATTTACGAAGAAATGGTTTAAACTGGATAACGAACATATTTAGCCGACCATGCTATGCCAACATTATGGATATATTTACCTACAGTTTTTCATTTTGGCACACACGGTTTCACATGTGATAATGCCATACGTTGTACGGCGCCATTTTATATTCCGAATAATTCAACATAGAACTACACAATTGCAATAATTCGTTATCACCCACCATTTTTGAGCGGGATTCACTCGCACTGTCCTTCAAGAATTGGCCTGGATAAAAAATACGGAAATATGAACTTCACATTTTGAAGATATCAATGTTAACAACTGACCGCTCTATTTGCACCAATCATATCAATGAAGATGACCGCCCTGTAATTATATAGCCTCCATGTCAGTACAATCATGTCACTGTAGATCACAAGGTCTATATATTTAAACAAAAATCACACAATCATTATTCTATTCTTTAAAAATGTGATATTTTTCGGCCAACAGCACTTGTAGCTGTGGTACATATTTTCCAAACTTTCTCAGTTTTCTGTATCTGAATGTGTTTATACCTGTAACATGTAAAAACACTACGTTTTATGAAATCCAATTTTGCAACGTCCAGCTACTTTCTTTTTCTCATCCCTATACAATTCCCATCACGGAGCTCGGGTTTCGTAAAGAATTAATTATAATTCAAATATACTTATTTGTACAAGTGAAAAATAACATTTTAACTGTGGTTATTCCATTATTTAAGTCCGTTAGAAATTATTCAAAACATACTGAACAAACATTTGTGAAGAATGTTCCAGCAATTTTTCTAAACTGTTTGTGAAATGGTATATACCCGAAGTCGTATATATGGGGAGAGTTTTAAAGGTTCAAACCCCCACCCCTTAGATAAAGAGGAAAAATTAAGAAAAGGTTGCAAAAATTTCGCTAAAGGTAGTATACATATTTTGACCAAAAAACCTGAAAAAAGTACGGTCCTCGGTCCATTCGGGGTTTTACATATAATTTACCACAAAAATTTTTGAACCCCCACTAAAACCCTCATCTTAGCAAAGTCGTATCTACAGCCTTGTATATACCTGAGAATTTGCAGCAAGGACAAATGGTTGATGCGGTTCATCTAATAAGTCATCGTCATCTTCACTCGTCAGCTGCAATGCATCATCCACAACAGTTGATACGATGTCGGCAGTAGGATATTGCAAAAGCACTTCGTCATGACCGTCAGTTGCATCATTATAGTGCGGTGTTACAGGATTCGGATGTGGAGATTATGGTTCGTGATGCACACTCGGCGATAGTGATTCCAGTGTCTCTACGGAAATATCTTGATCTGCATTTGACATTTGATCATGGTTCATGTCTTTCGACTGTAATTAAAATCGGTGATATAAAATCGGAGACTTTCAGTGATATTAGGCAATGTTAAAATATTCTGCCTGACTATATTCCGTCACCATATTATCAGTTATTACATCGCAATAGAACATTATACCGTATACGGAATCCATATCTATAATGAAAAGAAATTGCTACAAATTATTATTTTCTTTCTGTATTCTAACTGGTTTGTATTGACTGACAATTTATAACTCTAAAATTATACGGAATCCTTATTATTGTGAAATTAAAATGTAGCCAATGATGTACATTGCTGCTTCATTTTTAAACTGAAAGCATTTCTATCAAGTTAAATTAATTAAGCATAGCTGCATTTTGTAATTTTATATAATCGCTGGCCAGCTAGCGTATTACAGTGTCATTACAAAGTATAAAATATATATTGATGACGTATAATATTTTTATCTTTGTCTTAAATTATTATTTAATTTATTGCAAGGATGCCTGTAGTGTATATTATTATTTGTTGTTTAATTTTATGACTACCATGCCTACCGGTGCAATGCCCATTTTGGTAGCTCCTGTTGATTGTAGTTTCTGTTTCTACTTTTCCTCTCAGATTTAATTACATTTCTCTTGGATTTGTATGATATGACTACTTCCGTGTTTAGGGGGTGGAATAGTGAGTTGCGTTGATGTTATTTGAATCTGGTTGCTGGACTTGTATTACACTAGAAGATCTGTGGGAGGTGTTTGGTTCCAACCGATGGGAGGGAAAGGGTGAATGATATAAAAGTTATGAAAAGGGAATGAATGTACTGGGAATTGATTGGAAGTTGCAGGTTTAGCTGGAAAAGGATAAATTGCGGAAGGAAAGTTAGATAGCATGAAGTTGAAAAATAATGAGGTTGATAAAAATAAACCGGAGCAGGGGCATTCGTGGTTAGTATGGGTGCCACATGTGATCCAATTTTCTTCCAGCCCCATTCTGTTTGCTGCAGATTCACACCACGCCATTGCTGAACTTGATAATAGTACACACGAAATGAGTGTTCTAAAGTGACTGCACTTGTGGGAGGCAATGTTTCCTGTCTTGCAACTTTACTGGGGTATAAGAAAATACCGGTGAAGGTCGATAGAACCAGTACATTTTTTTACTTCCGTTCAACTTTGCTATAAAATATTCACCACTTTTCTGAATTGCGTCGTGTGTTGCATCTTGATTGTTAAATATACTAACAATTAACGCAATTGCTTATCTTTGCTGAGCAGGTTAAATGCCTTCGTCTTTCCTTCCTTAAATACAGCTGATGTAGTGTCACAACCTGCCATGGCGTGAATGATCGAAATGTGGTCTCTCATTTCGCAAAGCTTTCGTGCTAGTTGATATTAAATAACTTATTTGGTCGTGTAGTTGTCCCAGGCATAATAAGTGAAACATTGGAAGAACAAAAAAGTCATGAACTGGTAATAGGTTTGGTTATAAAGTTTTTTTTTTTTAAAGTAACATTTTACATTGAAACAAATACAATTGTTAATAATATAAATTCCATGGAAAATGAATCCTTCATATACAAATATTCAGAGCATGCAGACTGCAGTACATCCGGATAATTTGAATAAGTTGTTTGAAACTGTCAAATATTATAAATGTCAAGTAAATTGAGTTACTACGTCAACGTCATAATTTTATGTTAGACCGTTTAATCATGTACACCTTCAATACGTATGACATACTGCATATTACACATAAGCGGACATTTTAACAGGGTTTTGAAAGAAAACGCTTGAATGCACAAATAATTTGCGTAGAGATATGTTTATAGCGAATTTCCGTGTCTATATTTTTGACAGATATAGTTTGCCAGAAAAAAAACCATTAACGAGATATTTCAGGAAAACTTTCTGGCCGCCATTTTTCCAAGATGGCGGAAAATGCTCAAGTCGAATTTATGGGGACTTGTGAATATGTGATTAGGACATAAAACAAAGCTGTCCACCAATTTTGTTGTTCTACCTCCAACCTATAAGTGTCCTGACCTATAAACTGAACTGCTTTTAAGTAAATTTGTAATTGGATATATATCAGTTACTTAAATGAAATTTATTCTTCTGGTAATGCTAGTTTTATTATTATTAAATAAACCAATTTATTCCTCTGTAGTCGATTTAAATCAGTTATAAACAGTACTTATCTTCGTAGAATTGAATCACTTTAATATAAATACGTCTGATTACAGCACAGAAAGTGAAAATTTATTCTCGTAGATTATTGTCAGTTCCCATTTAATAGCAAGTGCACAGAAAATTTCCATTTTGCTTGCAGATGTTATAATACGAGCGTACATTTACTTTCTTAATATTTTCAGTGAGGAATACCGTTAATAGTATAATTATTGCGATAATAAGCTTAACACCATTTTATTTGGGAAAATATATTTTCCTTCCTTAGTGATTAACTGAATTTTACATGGCCAATTTCCAAATTTGACATTTTCAAATACAGAAACATACAGCACACACTACATTGATTTAGCGAAAAATGTGATATAAGTTAACCATATTTTCCCTTCCGTAATTTTCTATTTGATGTTTCAACTGTTTGATTTTTATCAACAGCGTTTGTATTTATGTAATTTATTCTGATATAAGTGAGAGTTTGTGCAAACAGGTGAACAATATCACGAGCCAACGTATTTTTTTACATATACTATTGGTAATGTCTGTAATAATTCCCTCGTAAGTCGTAACCGGATATTTAGGAAATGTTAAAAATGAAATAAGAGGCAAGCATGTGGTTTTCTTTCTGAATGTTATTATTATTACACCCATACACCGTCATAATTAAGTGCAGCCGAACAGAAATGCACTGACCTGAATATCTCACGTGTGTAATATATCATGCCATCACCTTTTTGACGGATTTGATCATGCATTCAACAATCGGGATGGCGATTTCTCCGCACAAGCGCAATTTCAAAATGACTCAGTAGCAAACCTCTCACTCGTTCGGCCATGTTCCCATCGAAGCAAGGAAGATGGTCTGAAAATCCTGAAGCCAAATATCCACCAAAACAATTTTGGCATGCAAAACCTTACCCATCCCAAAACTACTTGACTTTAGACCTTTGGAATCCATCAATCTCATTATAGCTTCACCAACACTTGTTTTTCCACTTTTATATAGCCTGTGCATGATTATTACCCGCTGACAATCGTTTGCCTCGACTAAACATCCGAACAAAATATTTTATCAATATTATTTCTTCCAATGAAAACAGCAAGAGCCGCCAGTTGTTTAAAATTTACAGAATTTCTGGATCAAGTTTCGCCATTTAATAAACTCCTTCAGCATTTGACGAACAAAAGTACGTTCCGGGTTGTTGCATCTAAATCGTGAGTTGACGTGGCGTTATTGAAATATTGCTTCTCTTTCCCTATATTGAAAATGTCTACCATATCTTTGACAATGATGAGTTTGGATTATGAGATTCTTTGTAGCAAAATTCATTATTAAAAATGCATGACTTTCAACCCTTTAAAGGATTAGCGAATTTGAGATATGCTATCAACAAAGTATCTGCGCAATAAAAGGTGAAATTAGCTGACCATAACCTGGCTTCTTTCATTGAAAAACATTTGTCTGAATTATTAGGTTTGTCTCCCCATTGATCAACATCATAATTATATGTGCAGACTTTATTTGTTCCAAAAGTTTCTTTAGATATAATATCGGAAATTACCTATAAAAGGAAGAATTTCAGCGCTATTGTAACCTGACTCCTCTTGGATCATTTTCATGAATGTTTTTTGTTTGCAACAAAATGAAAATTCCCCCCTTGTTAGAAACAGTTTCATAGAAATTATAGCTCTTCGTGTATTTTGCAAAAAAAAAAAAAAAAAAAAAGTTCCCAATAATCTTTTGTACAAACACTCGCGAATACAAAATTTTCGAATGAATATTTGGGACTATTTTCTGAATTTTGTAGTAAGTCTTCCAGGGATTCAATAATTGTTCATTTTACTATAACGATGCTACGCGCAAGGTCACTACATAGATTTTCCAAATTGTTGGACGCGACTTTCAGTTTTAAAAAAACTATACCCATAAGTATGTAAAATTAAAAGAACCTTTAAATTGAACTTCAATGCGAAGATATACACCGACAGCAGATTCACGCTATTCAGTATGTGTGCAAAATTAGTTCAATATTTCTTTTAATATTCAAAAATACACTTCTCGCCACTATTTTCGATTTATTGTATGTACAGTATAGTTATACACTATTTCAAAGCAATTATCTCTTTTCCAGAAAAATGATAAAATAAATTAACACATAATACATTCTGCAAGGGAAATAATGGCCCATATAGGCAGTCAATTACTGAAAGTTCCAAACCTTAGGAGTCACAATTATAAGAAGATTGTAATACATTTTTACTGTTTATCTCATTACCGTTTTCGCAATCCATCACCAAGAGC
Organism: Campodea silvestrii; assembly: GCA_034694985.1. Taxonomy (NCBI): domain Eukaryota; kingdom Metazoa; phylum Arthropoda; class Diplura; order Rhabdura; family Campodeidae; genus Campodea; species Campodea silvestrii. The sequence continues at coordinate 6,395 of JAQFYR010001398.1, forward strand.
TTTTGCCAAAGAACAGCAGATCCCCGGAGCTTCAGCTAGAATACATAACTTTCTTTCGAGTGTATAAAATGTTGGTAATAATATCCCCATAAAAGCATTACTTACACACTGAAGAACCCCCCCCCCCCCCATCTTTAAAGTTAAGCAAGGGGATTGTTAGTTGCAATATTATTTATTTGCATAATTCAATTTTGCTGAAATATAATGACTAATGAAAGGGGGAAATAATAATCCGTTATCAGTACTTTTGATTTGTGTCATTCCAATTTTTAGCGTTTTTATTTCTTGAAAATTTTAGTCGAGACTAACGAGACTGAATAATTACGAATAAATAATTACCAGGCATTATCGAATATAACTTGAAAGAAATGCTGCAGTAATGACTCAAGTCAAAAGTACTGTAGCAAAAACAATAAATCGGCTGAAATCATGGTAGGGTGTAATTTACATTTTTTTTTTAAATTTATATTCCCAAATTTCAAAATATAACATGAACAAATATTAATAATTTTGAGCACATATTCTCCAAACAAAAATGTATAAGTTGACGATTTTCCCTTCATTATATCTGTAAAGATCTTGAGATTGAGGTAGTCGAGATCGAGATGATATCGAGACTGGGTCAAGTCTTGTTTACATCCCTAATTCCCAGCACCAGAAATATTCTTAGAAGCAGGCTATATGGAGGAATTGGAAGTTTAGCAAAAATAATATAATTAAATGGGAGGGCATGAAGCGGGCTACTGCCTCAAATACCCTCCCCCATGCCCAAGGTATATTCCCATCACCAGGATTTAGTTAATTAGTTCAAATTCACTCTAACTTCTTAGGGCTGCCAACATCACCATATCCTCAATTGCAGATCTCTCTGTTTCACTGTCAGCCACATGCACCCACCCCCCTGAGGGCCAGTATAATTATATTCCCAGCACCAGAATTTTTTTGAAGAAAAATAGTTGTTAGTAAAATATGCAGTCACCAGTGGATTACACAACTTAAAAATAGGAGCAGGAACAGCGGTTATCCACTCGCAAATATCTACCTGATCAATTTTATTCCTTTTCACAATTGTTCATATTTAATCAGAATTATAAATTACACTCATTATAAACATGCCAACTCTAATACAATGCACAGTGTGCTTTATATTTATCAGCAGAATACCGGTGATAGCAGTTTTATGTTAGGAAGTTGAATCATCTTTGAAAAATCTAAGATAGGTGTTACATTCATACCGACTAAATGTGGAATTAATTTACATTTATCCAAGCCTTTTGTATAAATGGTTGGGGGTAGCCATTTCTTTTCTGGAGTTATGTTAAGTCTTATTATATCAATCACTATTTATTGGGGGAGACAACCAAATTCCCACTGTATGTTATGCATCTTCTGATATATCCAAGCGTTCGTTTTACATTGACTTCTAGTTTTTTTTTTAAATTCATGAGTAGATTATTTGAAAGGCCATGTTTTACATTCTTTTGTATCTACACAAAGAATTGTCATTTATTTGACCATATAAGAATTTTGGTTTCTAGGTAAGGCAAATGTTGTTCTACTTGAGACGATGATTCCAAATATCCATGGTGTTCTAAACTAATTTGTCGAAGTACATTTTAACGGAATACGGGCATGCGAAATCGTCAGTGCAAATGCTCAAGTTTCCTATGTTTAATAATGATAATTCACGTACAATCGTGGGTGTATTAAAATACCAATTTTGCCTTTTGATACTTCCTGCCAAATACCTATATCCATGATCTTGTACCACTCTTCTGTGCTCAATCACGTTATTTACATTGTTCATATCTAAATGTAGGCTACGTACATTCTCTATTGACTCTTTGGGATTGGCTATAGTCATATCCTTAGGCTGAGACTTTGCGAAAGTTGGGCCAAACCTGTGATCTGAATCTTTTGTACAATGAAAGAACATCTATATTGAATGACAAAGCTAATAATGATTTTTTTTTTTGCAACGCAGCACGACTTGCGTTGCCGCAACATCCTCTTTATACCATCTTCAACACTCAAATAACAGTACTGCCCGTTTTAGTGTATTTCCGTTTGAATGGATCTCGATGTTTTTAAAAGTGTGCTGGAATATTTAGGAAGTTTCGCTACTTTGTGTTTCCGTAACACTGTCAGCAAACTAAACAAATCTCACTTATCTTTGGCTTTGCATCTATATCATAGATCAAACATACTGAAGCTATTTCGCACATTTAATTGTTTATCCTGTAGCAATGAATAATGAAATGAATGCATAGTATATAAATACACTCTTGCACGTGTTTATATTACACACACTTTTGCTATTAAAGTCTAATTTTTACTGGGGAAAAACCTTACACTTGTGAAAGGGAGGATATTATTAAAGAAATATAATTTTTTTTTTGCACCACTAATTTATTTGCGACTAAAAGTCAGCGACGTATTATATCTACCGTACAGCGTTATCTAAATATGCAAGACAATAAATTAAACATCATGGGTAAGCAACTTGAAGCTATTAAATCAATGGTTGAACTTCGTGAACAGAATCAAGAAAAGCAGTTAGATGATATTAAGAAATTGTTTGGAGATAGAGAATTGGCACCTGTAGTTAATCAGGATGACAATAGCTTGATGATACTATGGATGGGATGTTACTGTGCGATTGAAATTATATCTGCTGCATGACGAAGGGATATTGTTGCGTTTTCATTTAAGCACAACAATATCCCCAAGGAATTATATAAGAAGCGGATATGATTTCAATGCGTGAAATATGAAATCTTGTTTGACAGTTGAATTCGAGGCCTACTGCTGAGTTGATATTATTTGTTATTAAATTTTGTTCATTGTTTACGATGATTTCAAAAATGAAAATCTAGTTTCATTTCTATGTGTGATTATAAATTAATTTTATTAATGTCAATTAATTCCAGGTTTGTTTCAGACATATTATTTTTACAGCACAGCTGAAAATAGGAATCAAATGTAAAATATTTTTTCATTGTTTTCAAGTTTGGTACACAATCAAAATTTTAATTAATCCATAACCACTATGTTACTCCATGGATTACGTTTCAGATATGTTAACGCTTCGTCCAACTTTTTTTTTGGTTTCTGACCACTGGGCCTAAGAAACCATCTAGAAGAACGCAAATCAATGGACGACAAGCTTACCGATCCATCGGGGTCATCAGTCGGTGGGACTGCCAGGCTCCGAGTACCATTGCTGACGGCCGGATGCATAATAATGTCATGCTGCGTTTCCGAACTGCTAACGTTACTGACTACGGATGCCTGTGAATCACTAGCAAACATACATGTAGACCGAGAAACATTGTCTCTAGACGATTGCACAAAGCCATCCGCTAAATTTTCCAACATCGCTCCGGACAAGGTCTTCTAAGGATGATGAACTTGAATACCCAGTGTCATTAGAAGCATGATGACGATGCTTGTTGCTTCTCACAGATGAACTGGAAACAGAAAGCATAAAATAACAATTATCATTATCAAACGTGCAAACCAATTGCTGCAATTCTCCATTCTTCTTACTTTGCATAATGATGTTCTTTTATAAGCTCCAAACACTCCAGCATAATCGACGTTGTTCTAACAAAACCTTCTATCCCAACATTTGTAAATTTTCCAGGAAAGGTGTTTTTCAGTTTGTAGGCTATACGAGCTGTTGTGGTAAATAAAATTTCGGTACTAAGTAGTTATTTTCAAGTAATTTACGAAAGCAATGACGTTTTCTTTCCATCCCTGTTTTTGGAGCCGTCAGTTGACTTAG
>JAQFYR010001399.1:0-10176 GCA_034694985.1 Campodea silvestrii
GAAAGGCACACACCCGCAATGCTCCTTCTTTTCCCAAACAGAACATACAAGAACTTCACCACCTTCAAATCACATTGAACCACCCGTCACCCCCATACACTCCTACTAACTCTTTTAACCTACAGTATCTCCCATTTCAGCAATTCCTTCTTTAACTGTCTACTCTACTCCATACCCATCAGGAACAATCAAATTCCTCTTTCTCTGTTCTTCTTCACCTCATCTTTATCTCCATTTGACACATTTCAATTTGTTCCTATCGTACTTCCAGAATGTTCCATTTACACCTCCAGGAGGAGCAGTAGGGGGAGGCAGGGGGGAGTTCGATCTCAGTTCAATTAAAATAGATGGAACATAGAATGGGGGAAGAATTGAATGTAGTCGTTGAAGTACTGATACTTTGTGGTTTTTATGGGGATGGAATGATCAAGTGAATTAGTTTTTTGGAGGAGTCAATGTTCAGGATTACTACGTTAGATCAGGGTAGTTTCTATACCTGTGCATTTGTGGTTATGAAGTGCTTCTTCTGTTAATTTATGTGTAGGATTATCTATGGAAATATACACAGTTTTAAGCCTTCTCTGGAAAATGTATTCAAAACATTTTGGGAAGACTGGTTTCTTGTCCTAAAAACACATATTCGGGGCCTAACATAATATAATCACAGATACAAAATTTAACATCAATTGAACACTGTGATGTGCTGACGAATAAATTCTGTTTCATATTTGTCTGCTTCCGCACACCACAATGTTAAATATTAATGTTAAAGTTTGTATCTGTGATTATATTTGTGTTACGACCCGAAGATGTGTTTTTAGGATACGAAACCGGTCGTCCCAAAATTTTAGGAATAAATTTTGTCTAGAAGGCTAAGAACTGTGTATATTTTCATTATTTGTGAACTCTGCACTCTCTAAGTGATCAATATTTTTATGGAGTTTTTGGAATAAAATATTGATAAATATGAGTCAGGTTTGTATGCCTCGCTGGATTAAACATATGTCATGAAGATATTCTCCATGAATTTTTAATCAAACACAATACCATGTATAGGATTCTTTTTGGGAAAGATATCGGTTAGAATCTTTTCGCGATTTTAACGCAAGATATGCATTTAATGTTTTCAATTAAAATCACTTCTCTAGTTTTTTTTAATTCGTTTGTCCTTTATTTCTCAACCAGTTTAAGGCGATTGGCCCCGTAATCAGGATAAAAAAAATTAGCCAATGGCACTGAAACCCGTTGAGAGGTTTAAAAAAAGCGGAGAAGCGATTTTCATTGAAAACTTTAAATATGTTAGTACCTCTACTATAGTACTTAATAAACTTCAAAATATGCGGTTTTAATGTTATTTTAAGGATTTTTTCCCCAAAAAATTTCGTTGTTTTTTCTTCCCTTTTCCCTTCTTATTTTTCTCCCATTTCGTGCGGGTGGGTGGGGGAAGTTGAACCATAGAACCCAACCCCCTTAAATACGGTCTTGATCAGGTATGAATGTACACTTAAATTTGATGATTCATTTATCCTTTAATGAGTTATAAAAAAGGAATGAAAAATTGAGATGCTTCTGTGAGGTCGAAATTCGTTTATTATTATGAGCTACAGATATTATAATTATTCCGATAATTGAAATCACTTCTTTGCTTGTATTTATTTTGCAATCACTCGACTGGAGTTTTGAAACTAACAAGGGTGCCGCCTCTATGGAACTGGAACGGTAAAACATAAAATCTCATCAAGAGGATAAAATATCGTACTTTTTGTATCATGGAAGCAAATATTGTGGATCAACAAGTAATTTTTATCATGTTAACATTAAGATTTTTTCATCGCTTGCCATGAGGATGAACGTTGTCAGTTTTGAAACCACAGTGAAGTGACTTTAATCTCGTGAATAACCAAAGGTATATTCTAATGTAATTTATCAAAGAGATCACGTTGTTTGACTAACTTAAAATATTTTGTTGTTTATATACCTGTACTAAAACTAAATTAACAAATTTTAAAAAAATCTGTTCGACTTAATTTTTAAAACGTGATATTTAGTTCACAGCATAAGATGTAAGTTAACTGGATAAAAAATCGGAAACGCCGTCAAAATCGCAGTCTACTACTTGAAGACTTATTCTCGTCACCTTTACCCCAGCTGCAACCATTGATATTATGATATTTCAGTCACGTGACCGCGAAAATGAACCTTGAAGGACACTTAACAGCGAATCCGAATACGGCTAACAAAAATTTAATCCTTTATTAGTACAGTAGTTCCGTGGTACAGGTACAAGAAAAACAGCCAGTAAAATACTGTATATTGTAACAGTCGATAATTAAGATCATGTACGCTAGATGGCATAACAAATATATATTAATGCATGATGAACGCTGTCTTTGATATGGACTTCTTCTTAATATTTTGGTAGTGAATTAATACAACTTGAAATTTTAAACCTTAAAATCTTTTGTAAAATTGCGATTAAAATGTAAATCAAAAGTATTATATTAATGAACTTGATTAATGTTTATTATTCTTAACGTAAGAAATAAAGTAATCTGAGATGTGGTCTTAATTATAACAGTTACATACTTTGCAGGGACATTTCTAATATGTACAATTTTGTAGGCTGTTTAGGCCAAATTTATAATTATAATTATATACTTAAATATAATTGCTTATTCAATTTTTTTTAACTCGAAACTGAACATCGTATTTAGGATGTACGCATCTATACTCACGAAACAATATTTTTGACCTTCCCACAAATCATGTCAACATGAACTGAGAATCAATCCCCCACACCCATTCCCCAAACATATTCCCCAAACCCATTCCCGACACTCATTCCATATACCCATTCCCCACACCCATTCAGCAAACATATTCCCACAGTCATTCCCCAAACATATTCCCACAGTCATTCCCCAAACATATTCCCACAGTCATTCCCCAAAAATATTCCCACAGTCATTCTCCAAACATATTCCCACAGTCATTCCCCAAACCCATTCCGCACACTCATCCCCTACACCCATTCACCAAACATATTCCCTACACATATTCCCCATACCCATTGCTAACACTCATTCCCCACACCCATCCCCCACACTCATTCCCCACACCCATTCCCCACACCCATTGCCAAACTCACCGCTTCAGTCTTATAATAATACAAACAAAAATCCCTCTTGAGACAGAACCACCTCCTAAACCATCTCTCAGGTTCTGACCCTGATGTCGTTGAACTCTGTGACTTCCTATCTGATGATGACGTCAACCGATCACCAGTGCTGCCACCACCTGGACCAAGCTTCCAGAGGTACCCTGCGTACAGAGGGTTCGTTTGACCTGGGTCAGAGATCACTGGAGTGAGGACGTCACAGGTCCGGGCTACTTCGAGTTCTAGTTGGTCCGACCCTGGTGGGAAGGAGAAATTAGGGTTAGTGGTGGGAGGTAGTTGGGATCGGACTAGTGGGAGAACTATTTGATAGTCCCTCGTTTGTTTTTATTTTTTACTTTAATGAAAATTGTGCGTTATGAATATATGAGCTGTATGTATGAAATTACGCATTGCAGTAATCAGTCGAAGAGTGGCAGTTTGTGGAATGAAGAAGCATAACTTACTGTACAGTTTATATAGAAATAATAAATGTTATATTTTACATTGAAGATATCTATACATTATAGTAACAGACAATAAAATGTTGTAATAAATTTAAAAAGAAGTAATTGAAGCATTGAATTCTTTAAGGGACCTTTTAGTGAAAGTAATTTTTGATATTAAAAAAAAAAAAAAAACACTTAATTTCTGAAAGAAATTAAATGCAATCTGAATAACTCTACACGAAATCTGGATTTTGTAAAAGGCAAAAAGAAAATTAAATATATTGACCAACAAGTTCCCTTGTAGAATTCAACAAAAATTAAATGTAATGTCAACTGACAAGTTCCCTTTTAGAAGGAATTGAATTATTTTTTAACTAGTGATTTTACCATCTGATAAGTTTAACTCAAATAGTGTCAGAACATTGACTAGTTCACTTTTAGAATTCAATGCTTCAGTTTAAGATAGACAAAAGCATCCACTGCTATAGCTAGATTGTTCTTCACTCATTGAAACGATGCCTGCATTGTTTTTTGCAGCTTCATTATATAAAAATATTTATATTTTTACTTAATATGTTGAAGCCGAAACACTATATGAATTTGCTTTCAGCTTAATATATTACGTGTTTAAATAGCAAAAGTCTAGAAAAAAATGTTCTAATTCGTTACATGGAAGTGTGTCAGGAACTTTCAAAGTTGAATCTGTTACATTTCAGTATTATTTAATTTAATTTATTCTACAGCTTACCTACTCACAATGCTTACTATTTTCTAATTACTAAATGTATTCATTGCATTCCCTCCAGGTAATTATATAATGGACTTTTTAATGAATAGATACATTTGAGACGCCCTTACAATAAAATCTGTTCTTCATATACAGCACTCTGAACAGCTAATGCGAAATTGTAGATATGTACTAGGGAACATAATTACACTTTACATTTACGCACGAATAATGTACATGCTGTAGGCTGGTTAATGTATTCTCCACAAATTCGAAGCTTTCAATTTCCCCAGAAAACTACAGATCTAGAATAAAATGAATATTATGGAAATGTCAGAATTGAAATATTTTCAGTTTGTATCTTAGAATAATTGAAAGTTAATGCACTTAAGATTAATACGTAAATATTATTAGGAAAAGTGCACAATCTCTGATATCAAAGTCAGTTCGCAACAGTTGTCATTCTGACATACAGTTTAGTGATCTTAATCAGATTTTCTTGTACGTGATCTGTGAAAATAGTCTAGTAGTATAAAACATAAGGAGAATGCAGAGTCAATATCAATAACAAATAAAAGGAATTTTTTGTTCTTTCTCTGCATCAATTTATTAACTACACAACTAATGTATGTTGACAAACAAAGACCAAATTGGAATGCCAGTTGACTATAATTATATATATTATATATATAATATAGTTTCAATGCCTCAATGGTTATGCCGTCATCTTCAGAAATTAAAAGAATAAAATACTCAACAATAAAAACTCGAAAGAAGTAAAAGAAAAAATGATAATAAAATTAAAAGTTTTCGCATTCCCCCACAAGCGTTTCTGTTAAGTCGTCCACGTGACCTTTTACTTTTTATTTATTTATTTATTTATTATTTTATTCTTTTTCCACTACTTTTTGATCATTTAAATCTTGCAAAATAATGACATAGCCGTTGAAATTTTTTCCTATAAATATAACCATCGAGTGACAAGACATTAAAAAACGAGGGTATACCAAACATTTCTAAAGCCTTCCTACTGCTAATCACTACTTAAGTGAGTAACAAACTGTTTTACCATCTGGCGTACCGGCGTGTGCGATCTTCACGACTTCTGAATGTGACGCATCAAGTACATTGACCTTATTGATGGTGATGATGATGTCACCCACTTCCAAACCAGAACTCTCTGCTGGGGTTCCAGGTTCGATGGCGGAAACCACCACTGGTCGGGACCCGTGGATGCGGAATCCGAATTCACCCGATTGGCGACGAACGATTACTCGTTTGTCGGATTCTGTGGGGAAGAAAATTGAAAAAATTAGTTGTCTCGTGAAGCATTGTTTGGTTTACATCGCTGAATTATAGAGCTATCTGGAACAATTATCGATGAAAATACTTGAGACGATTTGATTCGCATAATAGTTTAAAACGTTCATTTTACACATGGATGCGACGGCTTTTCCCAATGTTTTCACCTTGTGTTAAATTACCTGCACTGTCTTGCTGCCACATAAACTGTGGTAGCGGTTGTAGAAAGCGCCCATCGACGCATCTTTTGCACTTTATGCGTAATGAAGTATTTGGAATGTTATGCCCGATTGCACCAACAAAAAAGAGAAGATTAAACTACAGTCAAATTTGACTTAAGATTTTAATCACATTTGATTATATAGTATCTCAAGTTAAATTTAATCAAAGTTTAAATTTCAATTGTGTGTCGGTGCAATCGGGCATTAGGAAGTAAGTTTAAATTCTAACATCTGGTCTGATCATGTTTTCTAGCATCTGATCATCTTCTTATAAACTGCACTAGTTCAGGCATTTTTATCACATAAAATCGCATAGCTGATTTTATGCTGCGCAATTTGGCATTTTGGAAATGAACATGGCAGCTTGGCAGGTTTCATTTAGAAAAAATGGCGCCAAGCAAAGTGCCGCAACGATTACATCACAATGCCGTAGAAGGGTGTTCTAGATAGCTCTATTATTCAGTAGTTTACAATATAAAATAAAGTTTTTGAAGTGATACTGTTCTACGAAGATATATTTGAAAATTTTACAGGTAAAGTTTGAGATGTTTGAAATTAAAGTTTGTCAAGATATTTTTAACATGAATACTAATTCTCAGACACAGCGGAAAGACTCAAGGCTTCTATAATGAAAATATCATTAATGAAAAGTTATACACACTTAACAGTTCAGTACGACTCCTGAGCAAGGTTTTATTTACTTGACCATGGAAGACAGAAACAGGAATATTTTCATTTTGCTGTTCATATAATAGATCGGTAAAAGTATATGTCGTTCTATATAATTTTATAGAAAATGTTTGAAATGGACATTGAAATAATAATCTTGAAAACTAACACTATTTTTACGTTACGCATTTTTCTGTTATTCTGCTTTCCATTATTTTGTTTTCTCATGAAAATAATGCGTTCGGTAAGTTGAAATTATGAAAGCAATAAAATGCTAGAAAAAAACCTATTAAAAAAAAAAAAAAAGACATTTAACTTATAAATCAATTTTTCAGCATTTAAACTATTTTAATCATTTTTCCAGTTAAAATATTAATTAAGCACACCGTCCCCTTCCTACATAATTATACTGTTCATAATTCCCTAGACATGACAATAAGAAATGTTAGTAGAGTTAGAAATGTTAGTAATCGCATCATAATCAATCATGCTTCAAGCATGTAATAACCTTACCGTCGAAATAAATCATAAAAAGGCTCTTTTCCCTGGCCCATACTAAGAGCATTAGCCTGAGCAAATCTTGAAGAAAGTCTTTTAGTGATGTTCGGCAACGGTGCTCTAAAAATAAATATGGCAACAAGACATATATGAATCAGCAAACACTTACTTCCGTGGATTATGGCTGCATAACAGCCGAGCGGTGCCGGTAACCTACAAAGTATGTTGTTTGTACTTTAAACAATTGGTTGAAGACAGGAATGGGAAAATGTATACATGGAGAATTTTAATGGTGGGTAATAAAATCCTGGATTCCTATGTGTTACTGTTTATTTTTATTTTTACGAATTGTGTTATTTAAGAAAAAAGTGAATAAATGTAATACTGTGAAACACAATATGCAAAGACTGGGCGACATAAGTACGGTATATCACATTTTCGATTTAAATTTAAAGAGGTTTTTCCAAAAATCAATTAAGTCCGAAAATTTAGTTTTTTTATTCACGAAAAACTATATGGACGTAAATGGTTTCCGTAGATGATTGCTAGCAGCCTGTATATTGAAGCAGGACACTACTGGTTTTGGATAATTTTATAGGATTTTTAAAACATATTAATACACGATTTCTATGGGACAGAATTTATTTGGAAAACCACACGTTGGAGGTAGAGTAGATATAGATGGCTTAGAAGAATGCAAATTCGCAGGCTACTCAAAATTCTTAAAAGTGGACTTAATTTGTTTTGAGAAAAACCTCCTCAATTGTAGCATTTTTTCATTTGTGGTATATCGTGCTGCGTTTCGCATCTTATAGAACCGCGGCCGTTCAAGAATAGCGGCCGTTCAAGACTCTATGTCATACTTACTAATTATCTTTATGAAAGATCAAAAGTTAAGCAGACGAAATGCTACATTTTCTTCTATAAACGATATGCGAAAATAGTACTGAGGAACTTTGAGAGTAGTTTAAAAATCCGGTGCGGGTCCTTAGGATGATTTCTACGTAGGATATGCATGTTTTTTTGTATTTTCTTTGTAAATTTTACTAATGAAAAACACAGTGAACAGCTAAGTTTCATTAATATATTATCAATAAAATAATATTTTAACATCTCAATAGGAGTTCTAAAAACCACAAAATGAAACAAAATTAGTTCCAAAGCTTTCGATATTATATCAAAATTACATCTTGTTCACGGGACAGAAAATTATATATGCATTTATGTAATTTTCTGTCCAGTGAAGAAGATGTAATTACACCTTCAAGAATACATACATGTAGTATCAAAATTACATCTTGTTCACTGCACAGAAAATTATATATTTTTTATGTATATATAATTTTCTGTTCAGTGAACAAGATGTAATTTTGACATTATATCGAAAGCTTTGGAACTAATTTCGTTTAATTTTTTTAGATCCTTTTGAATAGCCACTAAGCTTCATGAAGAAAGTTAAAATAATGTATCTGTAGAAAATCCGTTTAAAATACTCTTTTATCGTAAGTTTTCAGATGAACAATATCGTTGATGAATCGACTGTTCGTGCTGGAATCTCATGAAAAAAAACTTCAGTTCCATATCATCAGCAGTTTCAATGTAAATTTAATCACAAGTACTAAGGATCAAACCCTTTCGGTCTTCCAGTTGTACAACATTGCAGCTGTCAAATTTCAAAAACTGTTGTTTTATGTCATCATTAGATTACATACGGTATCAGTTCATCTGATCAAAAATCTGACTGTGTGTGGGCAAATGTTTTTCATCTGACAAAATTCCAGCATCTTTAAAAGCAAATCTCAGCACGAGTTCTATGTTGGGTAAGCGCAATGCTGCCAATTAAATTGCTGAGAACTGGCATGCATGAAAACATTGCTTTCGTAAATTACTTTCAAATCTTCATCATATTACGATCTACGAACTGAGGTCATCTGCTATTTCTCAGGGACAGTGTACAAAATTTGTCCAAAATTACTCATTTCGGAAAATCTCCTACAGTTAAAAGAAATAGTATATATTAACTTATTTTCTATTAAAATTGAATATTTGACTTCTTTAAAAATGAATCTTGCCGGACAGCGAAAGATTAAGCACTAGTTTTCAATTCAGACTAGACTTTAATCTTACGAAACATCATCGTTGACAATATTATATAGAGCTGATTTTAAGCAGAAAATATTTTCCGACTGAACTAAATTAAAATTATTACATACTTCAACTCAATCGTATTTTCAATATTGATAGTACTTTGTGAAATTGAAACTGACGAAATGAACAACGAAAATTATATTATTTAGAAGAAACCACCTGCCATTTACTCAGTACCTAGCCTCAATAACTGATCTCAGTTTACGATTATTTTATTGAAAAATTAAATTGCAAAACCTTGCAAATGAAGTATACGAGAGAGAGAGCCAGTAAGTACGGTTCCCCATTTAATTTGTCTGAAACTAATAATGATGGAATATTATAATTTCATGTTAATATAGTATTTGCCATTTTGCCCCTGGGTCAAAATTAGCAGTGAAAATAGAATTATCGCCGTTGTTCTCGGTTACTATAATCAACGAAGTAATCACAGTTGGGAATGCTTAATAAAATAAAAAGTGGACTTTTCTTGCCTTTAAACAATTATAACTTCCGCTTTCACTGTTTTGATGGAAGAAATCTTCTTTCACTGATGTTTTTCTTTAATATATCGAACATTCATAATTCTGAATGGACGAATTCGGGGATATGGATTTGACGAAAAATCCATTTCCAAAGTAACGTTATATTAACAGACAGTTAAAGTGCTTACGCTGTAGCAGGCCGCTCTGGTTATTCTGACACATTTCTGTTTATTTCTTTTGCACAATTATATACGGCTCTGATCGACTGATGAATATTGCATGCATTTGTTACAAATGGTATCTCAAATCTGCAAAACATTCTTCCATTGACAACTTTTTACCATACGGTAATTTTGAAAACAGTGGTTTCTTCGTTCCTCGGCAACCCAGGATTATACAATTCACGGTGGTCCCATTAAAAGAACACATGCTATATTGTCCTAAAAACAGAACTTCATATCTTCGTTAATTTTGGGAAAAAATAACAGAACCTTATTTATTGGCTGTCCCTCGTATATTAGCTTAAAATCCGACAATTTTCATC
>JAQFYR010001400.1:0-10175 GCA_034694985.1 Campodea silvestrii
CTAAGAAAAATTCAAATTGGAAATACCTTTTCCGAATTTTTTTTTAAAAAGTACACTCCAGCATAGGGAATCCTGTGTCACCTCGTGGTGGTTCTACCCTTACTACTACCCTTTTAGTTTGTTTGCAATAATTAAATTCGGCAACGAGTGTATTGCAGTGTCCTGCAGAACACTTTAAATTGGAAAGTAGTGTTCAATACAGGAAAATATACCGTACATATTATTCTTAAAATTTATTCAAATATGGACTTATGAAATATTTAATGGTTGTTCCAGATATAAATGGTGTTTCAGTATCTGCATACAGTATATAGATATTGAAACCACGATTGCTTTGGAAAACAACTTATTAGTAAACAGTCTACTATTTTATACTGAATATTAACAAAACTATTTTTTTCCTTAAAGCTGAAACGCGCCTTATGGTAACATTGTAGGTGTGGCTATTATACATGGGTCGATAAAAGTAATAAAACACTGTTAAACTAATGGGAATAACATGGTCATCAGCAAAAGTTTAGTAAGTTGGTGCATAAATTGAAGAAATTAATATAATTATTTTTACATTTAGTTTAAGAAATTAATGCTGTAATTATTTCTGCGGTATTTACATAAGAAATAAATGTCACACATTACAGTATTTTATATCCTGTCGACTATCAAGCAAATTTACCCCCGCCCTCTCCGCAGGTTTTATCTGCACTTTTTTACTGCCTACACTTGATATAGTTCAAAACAGATGTAAACTAACATCAATGTAGTTCGAAGTGGTCGTCAAAATTTGATTATGAACCTTCCCAAGTACTTTTCACCTAAATACGTTATCTCATGTACAGATATATTATTTACTTCTCAAAGCTCACTCATTTACTCTCCAACCAATTGATGCCCATTCTAACCGCGTCATCAAGCAACTTCAACCAATTGAATGAATTGATGCAAGTTCTATCTCTTGTTTGATTGTTTCCGAGATTAATATCTCTACAAGGGATTCTTTAGGTAGAAAAAGTGTTTGGGGAGGTTGATACTCAAATCACAGCTTCATTTGTTTCACCCGAGGGGTTGCTCACTCGCAAAAATTATGTACACCGGATCACGGATTAGGCTGGTTTACGTCGGATTACGCTGGTTTACGCCGGATTACGCTGGTTTACGTCGGTTCACACTGGTTTACGTCGGATTACGCTGGTTTACATCAGATTACGCTGGATTACGCTGGATTACGCCGGATTACGCTGGTTTACGTCGGTTTACACTGGTTTACGTCGGATTACGCTGGTTTACGTCGGTTCACACTGGTTTACGTCGGATTACGCCGGTTTACATCAGATTACGCTGGATTACGTTGGATTACGCTGGATTACGCCGGATTACGCTGGTTTACGTCGGTTTACACTGGCTTACGTCGGATTACGCTGGTTTACGCCGGTTTACATCAGATTACGCTGGTTTACATTTGATTACATATGGATTACAGTCAGTGTGTTCACCGGATTACTATCAGGTATTTCGCTGGATTACATCAGATTACGTGTGGTTTACTCTGGTTTACGTCGGTTTACACTACTCTACGTCGGATTACGCTGGTTTTTGTCGGATCACGCTGGTTTACGTCGGATTACAGGTAGATTACGTCGGATTACATATTAACGTGTACACCGGATTACGCAATTAGTTAACCCCTCAGTTCCACCTGCAAACATATTTGACTTTTAGTTTTTCTATAAGAATTTTCCATCTCCTTAAATACAAAGTTCCTCGTATGTGTGCCTATACACATTGTTGCAAAACCGTAGGATGAAGGAAATGAAAGTGCTGCATTGTTAGAAAAACACCAATGAAGTCCAATAAAGAGAAGGCGAAATTTGTTGGATAGTACCAATTAGTTAGAATACCAGTACAGAGACACCACCTCCACTTGGAAAATAGTGCAAATTTGAAAGTCGGCCATAGTAGAGAAACTTACGTCACACAGTCTCGTGACTCATATACACACCGTGTTATTCCAGCCGTGAACCCCATTTTAAGATCCACCCCAAAACCTGTTTTCACAAATCAGCCACTAACCATCTTGATGACGAAATTTTCTCTGTTGAATTGACGAAAACAGGTGTGATGAGTTTTGCGTTCTAATTTGCTCCATTTATTTCGACGGCCATGAAGGTGAGTTGGTTATCTATTTTATTATTTTATATCTATGTGTAGTACCATTTCCGATTAAAAACAATTTTTAAGTGGTTTTATATTAATGAAAAGGAATCAATATTGCATCGTAATGTATTCAAAATAGTTGTAAATGCTCCACCTTCTTCCATTCTGCTGACGCCCATGGAAGTAGTCAAATAGATTAGACAAACAAAATATCCCATCGATAATATTACATACAAGAACGCGTCACTCCAACGTATACGTTCGAAAATTGTCACATCACAGGACAGGCTACATCATGGTTAAATCTGCGCAGAAATCCCATTATTTTGTTAACTGCATTTTGCCTTGTCTAGTTCTGTTAAAACTCTGTGGAGTTTTCCCGATGCAGAATTTGTTATTAAACCAATCACGTGGTTTGGAATTTAAGCTTCTTAGTTTTGATGTGTTGTGGTGCAGTATACCAGTGGTGTTGTCAAGTGCAACTGTGGGCAACTTATTATTTAATGAGCGATACAATTCAGAATTTGTGATTGTGAAAGGCAGTACTTCGCCTTATTTGGTTTTTCAGATATTTGTAGTAAGTATGCTGAATTTTACTGACCAGAATTAACTTTAATTTATTTTATTGCTCGAGTACCTAGGTAGCGTTTAGTTTGTGTAGTCAGGACCTAGCCTATACTCAGCATCTGATATTTTTATTTCCATCGTTTATGACCAAATTTTTTTTGTGATAATTGGAAAACATGGCGGGAGGTTCGAAATAACCCGCATATATGCTGGCTTACCGATTAGACTATTTATAATTTAAACATGGCGTCAAATGAAAAATCCTGTGCTCGCTAGGTTGCGTCCTGACTACGCGAACTGCATGAATGCTCTCCTGGTGTAGTGAAATCTGGTGCTCGTCTGTTTAGAGCCAAATGTGTATAACTCTGCGAAATGTAGTTATGACCACTGTGAGTTCCTGTGTTCGATTCCTCACAATTCTATTAATAAACGAAGAGTCTATCTCTAAAGGCGGCATTCCAAAACAGCTTGTTGCAGTACAAGCTTCGTGCGAGTGAAATTTCCTGTTGCAATGACATTTTAAAAAACCTGAAACTACGTCCAGTGTATTTTTTAAAGAATTTTCAACTATAAAAACAGGATCCTTTTAAGTCATTCAATTGAGGTCAGCTTTAAAACTGTGTTAAATTACTATTTTGGAGAGAATTTGAATATATATGAAAATACTCACCCGCTGAAAGTTGCAGTCGCACATTATAAACAAGCACTACAATTTGTTTTGGAAGTGCGCCTTAACAGTTTCTGATTTACAGCCGAAAAAAATACCTATTTTAAATGGGATTAAATAAGTCATAAGAGGTCAAATTTTGTCAATTTGATTTCTTCGTTAATGAACAGTGCAATGTTGCAAACAGTGCCGTAGCTAGTCGTTTGGGCGCCCGGGGCAGGAACTTTAATTTGGCGCCCCCCCTCCCTATTCCCGAAATGTGCCCTTTTTTTTTTTTTTTCTTGTCTAGTGGAGTCATTATTATTTTCACTTCCGATTTGCAACTCGAGTACTCGACCACTCCATATAATTTAGTCATTTACTGCTGTTACGCACTGAGAATGAAGTAAGAATTACAACAAAAATCATTACATTTTTACGTATAGGAATATGTGCAAAATAACGCAAATTTCAGCAAGTGTTTGTTAGTGCTCTGAAACACCGAATCTGAACGCTTTATTCTTCCAAAATCATAACAATCACATCTGACTTTTTATATATTCAAGTAAATAAAATGAAATTCACTTCTATGCGCATTTTAGGCTTATTTAAGAAATTATAAATACGGCTTTCATTTTCAAATCTGCAAAAGACAAGCAACGACAACATAAAATATCGGTGTCATTTGTGAACTAAACAATAACAATAACATTTGTGAACTACAATAATATGCATCCATACCAAATGCTACTAAACCAAAATATTAGTTTTCATTTTCCATCAGGAGAGGAAATATAGTGATAAATATTCAGACAGAGGTCAAAGTGCAAATAAATTAAAGTCAAATTCACCATATTTTCCTGCTGCGCATGCTTCCTGTTTTCCAATATATTCCCGGATTTGTAGGCAACAATAGCACTTTAACATACAGTATGGATGGTGTTATAAGACGTTCCATTGGAATTTAACGTTATTTTTTTAAAATAATGACTAATGTATTACAAGAGGATATTGTATTACTGGCGGGTAGCTTAAGATATGCGCTATATAACGATACTTTACATACATATACGTGGATCCAGTAAAATCGCCTTACCTATCCGATTAGGCGATTACTTATATAGAGAACGTTTTATGTGATTCTCTTGAACCGTCACAGTGTGGTATAGTGGTCACAGTTCTAATGTCTGAATGACACTAATCTGTGCGTAATTGATCACCTATTGAAGTTTGACTGATGAGTGATGAGTCCTGAGGGGATGTGATATCGCAGTTTCCATCCTTACCCATCAATACCCACACGGCCATACCGTACCGATGTACCATAAATTCCCTAATTTAGGCGAAACAGTAGTTCCCTAAGGGGTTAAATAGAACTGATAAACTCAGGTACATTCCACTGGTATTTCTAGGGCTGTAGTAGTTTAATTATTTAGGTTATAAAAGGGCTCTAGTAGTTTTTATTAGAAGTAAACATGAGAAAAAAATGTGATAATAAGAAGTATTTTGTACAATATTTCTTCGTAAACTGTATGTATTATCTGTTATAATTGCTCCTTAAATAAAAAAAATATTATATCATATTGTGGGACAAAGCTGTTTGCTACATCAGCCCAGGAAATCTACATTGTAGTACGCCTCTATAAGTAGAGTGCTTCTGAATTGCAGTTATCAAAATCCAGGTGTTACAGTTATACTGAAGCTGAGAAACCTTTCACCACATTCTAGAATACCACAACATTGTAAACGCAATGAATAGTACTCCAAATATTTCATATTGTTATACAAAACAGGCCTCTGGCCTGATTGTGTTATAATTGCTGATTAATAAATACATAAAAATGAACTGCCCTCGCGAAAGTCGAAATTTTTAAATCATTTTCGGGTAAAATGATCTTATTTCAGGAATATCATGATAATTTATTTGTGCATTTTCCAAAATTTAGTTAAAATTCCGTATTATTCAGAAAATTTAAATAGAAAATTCCAGCAAGACACACTTCCACGATAAAACCTGGATACTGGTAATCCGAAGTACATGTATACTGTATGGTACGCCATTGGTGTGAACAGCAAATAGTGGAATGCTATATTCTAAGAACAGTGTGCTACATTATATTGTCTTTTTTTTCTAATGAAAATGAAATAAATCTACTGCAGCTCCGCATTACACTTAAATATTCTACTTCTGATTATATTTCTTATTAATAATATTCAAAATACAGTTTATTATGCATTGGAAAATACATTGAGTTAGGCCAATTTGGCGCCCCCTACACACTCATCTTCGTACGGCGCCCGGGGCAGGGGTCCCTCCCACCCCCTCTAGCTACGGCTCTGTTAACTGCAACTATCCGAGGTAGGCAGCAACTGTATAAAAAAATACTTAAAGAATACTCGTTTTAATATTATTTCTTATCAGTCATCCAAGAAAACACCAAAAAAATAATTGGAAAACAGTCGACGCGCCGCCGCTGACTTAAAATAACATGGCGGGTATATGTCTAGTCCTTAGTATTAGACAGGGGCACTATGATTATTCTTAACTTATTTATTTGCGTAACTTCTTCATATCCAGAACCCTATGTAATACACCCGCAAACGGGGCGAGCTAAAATATTTAAATTTATTTTTTCATATTGCACTCTTGCGTTTCGACGATTGGTACAAATCCTTTAGCAGGGCGACAGATCTCTCCTAGAGCTGACAGAAATAATGCCCCCCCCCCCCAGTCACCCTGTGGATTGTGCCCTTTGAACTAAGTCGGTGAGTTAATTTGTTCTTCTATCCTACATGGTTTGCAACACTTCAACCCGCTGTGCCGCAGCATAATTTCCAGCATTTCCCCTGTTTGTCCTGTATGGCTGTATTGCGGTTAAAATCAACGTACACAAAAGGAAGTGATGGCATACCAGAAATTTTTCATAAAAATATCGTTACCCTTATATATTTTATTTAACCAATCACTTTCTGAAAGTGTTTCTCCGAGCAAATGAAACAAATTTTCAAACTGAATCAGGTGACAAACATGATATTAAGAATTATAAGCCTATTTCTAAAATTTAGAGCTTTTCTAAACTATCAACTATTAGATTTTTTTTCACTTCTGCATCAGTAAGTACCAACATGGTATTATACCAAATAAAGCTACATATACTATAATTTGCAGTTAAAAACCACAACTGACATTAAAAATAAATGTCAAACTGATATAATTTACACAGACTTTAAAAAAGCTTTTGATTCAGTTTCTCATTCTTTTATTTTGCAAAAACTAGAAAGATATGGAGTTTTAGGTTCACTTCTTGAATTAATAAAATCGTAATTTATATGTAGAATACAGTCGGCTGAACATGAAGAAGTGGTATCAGCACCGCTTGAAATAACATTAGGACTCAGAAGTACTTCTAGCTCAATTTTAAGGGCATTGTTTTTCAATATTTATATTAACTATTTACCTAATGTAGTTCAAAATTCTGATATATTGATGTTTGCGGATGACTGTAATAGTAAAATAGATAACATTGGAGATGATGAATTTATTGCAAGCTGACTTAAATAACATTTCAAGTTGCTGGGGCATTTAGAAATTAAATTTAAGCTTGTCTAAATGTAAACAACTAACAATACACACAAAAAGGAAACTTAAATATCAGAGATCTTGGAGTGATAATGCAATCTGAATCAAACTTAAAAGTTTATCTCAATGAATCCTCGAAACCTCTTGTTAAAAAAAAAAAAAAAAAAAAAAAAGATAATTCAATAACATATTAAATTTAAAAGCGCTATATTACTCACTTATCAGATCGTATTTACGTTATCCCTGTCTGGTATCCTTTCGATAAATCTCATCATACTCAAATTGAAAGCATACAAAATCAATTAATTAACTACATTTGCTTCAGAAGAATAAGAGTTGAAAATCACCGAAGAGATTATTTACTATTACAGTTGTCTAAAGGAGCATTCCCAAAACAGAGTGTATAGTGCTTGTTTATAGCCTTCGAGTGTAGTTTCTAGCGGTTGAGTATTTTTCACATTATTCGAATTCTCTTCTAATTAGTCATTTTAACAAATAACTCTGTAGTACTGTAGAATGGAATAAAAGTTACTTGTTTTCACAGAAGAAAGTTGGCTACAAATACACTGGGCGTAGCTTTGGGGGTTTTTAAAAATCTATTACAAGCGGAAAATTTCACTCGCTTGCAGCTTTTATTGCAACAAGCTGTGGCGAATGCTTAAAGATTTCACTCTTGATTTAATTGACACTAACTTCCGTTACCAGTAACTATTTTTGGTTTGATTTTCTTAAAGTGTTATTAAAGTAAGGCAGTAATTGGAGGATTCTGTTGCTGTATATGTTAGTTGTGAATAAATAAATAAATTATTAATGGTTTAATTACAAAAGACCAGTATAATTAGGGGTTTAATTCCACACCAGTGCCAATATTCCCATACCCATATTCCACACATAGGTGATAGTAGGCCCTTTAGGGGCTAAATGCCAAATGGTCGTATAACATTTGTCTCCTTGATCCTATCATCCTCTAATATTTAGTACAATATTAATGTTATAATAAATTATCTTATTTTTAGTGCTACCAAGCAGGATTAAAGACGGTGAGATGTCAAAATTACTGATCCCATTTATTTATTTTTATTTTGTTTCATTGCAATTCCTTTTTATTTTACTGTTAAAGTGACCAACTCTATGCAATACCCCTATAAGAAAATTCTCACCTAAATTGAAATATTATAACACAAAAAAACTTGTTTTTTTTAGATGTATACGATGATTGGATAAATACATTCTTTGTAATTATTATATACTTATTTGCAACACGGACAACATTCTGTTGATTTAAGATATTCATGACATTCCCAATATTACATACAGTATTACCTGGAAGGTATCCTCTTATTATAGACAATTTCATATTAGATCCTATTAGCGATATATGTACACATAAGACAGTGTTAGTGTTTCGTTTATTTCCTTTGTGATAGCTGTTTTAAATTGATATATGTGACGTGTTCTACATTTCAAAAATAAGTTAATAACCTATATAAAAATCAGAAACCAGTACCGGTAATATTCACTGTATATATTTTTTTCTGGAAACGGAAAGTCCATTTACATTAACTAGGAAGTAGGAACTAAATACTAATATCTGTAAGAATAAAGTAGTATAAGATATCGCTAAGTACTGTTAACGTTTTCTCTTTTTTCTTGGCGCAATTGGACTATTACATTAGTGCCACAAATGTGCTATGGTTTGGCGCAAATGGAATGCTCCCGTTATAACATTATGTCAATTGCAAAAAAAGAAAAGAAAGAAGGAAAGTTTGGAGGGAGAAGATGGTGAACGTTGCTTCTATCATAATTATGTATAGGCCCTACTTGACTGAAGGTTAATTATTATGACGGAAATTTAGTTTATTTGCTTGCAAAATTAAAATGTTCATTACCCACATTGCATAAATGGTTTATTTATTCTTTTTTCAAAAAGATGCGATTTAAAAAAATTCAATTTGTTTTATATTTTCTTGAAAAATATATAGGAAGATTTCTTGGAGTGGAACAAAAAAAGGAATAAATATTGTAAGTATTTCGTACATCAGTTTATAATTTGGTGGGTCTTGAATTTTGTTATCAAGAGCTGCCTATGTACAACTGCTTTGTTGTAATATGTATTTATTAACGAATTACTTTAAAGAGTATTACAATAATGTTTTGCATTTTTTGAATATTGACAAATAGAAATTTGTAGTTCGTTTTTCACGTATTTTGGGGTTTTATACATACCAGTTGACTTCCCGTGAAAACAGCATATACAATACTTTTGCGTATACTTTCTCAAAACATGTATCATACACTTTTTCAATATTTGCGTGTTATGATGTTGCTTTAAAGGTACAATGTTTATTTTATTTGCGGATATTTTACTTTTCACCATTAATCGCTGTGTTAAATTGAAAATTATTTTTAAATACCACTTTTGAAGATAATATACTACGCGTACACACATTAAAATATGCTAACGGTGAATTTGATTTTTTTTATTTATTATTGAATAAACCGTGATTTAGGTAAACAGTATATGAAAAAATTGAATAGTGTACACATTATTATGAATTGTTTGTAGCTTCGTTGAAATATAAAGAAACCTCCGTCTCTCATCAGTTTCGGGATGAAAGGGTATAACCCCAAAACATCCGAAAACACTTAATGCAATACAATACAATCCATCTCCCATGTTAACTGTAGACCTACAAATAAATACGGGAACGTTTCATAGTAGAAACAATATATTTATTCTTTCTATTCAAAATTTCACTTCGGGTTATTAAGAAGGAAATCACGAAATCTGAGCTCAAAACCCGCGTGAAAACCGCGTAGTGTGAATTGCACGTGGGCGCGCCATGCGTGTGGCCGCAAGTGTGACGCTGACCCGCGCTGAGCCTACGTATTTACATGTTTTTATATATATATTCTTGCAGCACTTTATAGAAATCCTAGTATCCTACGTAAATAAAGAAAATTATAGCGAGATTATATAACAGTTTATGTGATGTACACAGAAATCATTATTGGTGCATTAGGTTAGAAGAGGATAAAAAACTTGTCATTTGTTCCTTTTTCCCTTGTTTAATACCGATGATTTTATTTATTTTTATTGTATTAGCGAATTATATCATGAAAATGTGAAACTGATTAATAGACTATGTTATTATTAATCATAAATATTCCAGCAAGAAATTTTGAACCATCGCCCTAGATATTTGATTTTTGCGATTTTACTATACATAT
>JAQFYR010001401.1:0-10174 GCA_034694985.1 Campodea silvestrii
AGTATTTCAACAAACGAAGAATCAACTTTCATAGAACGAATTATTTAATATAAATAATTTCTTTATCGTAATTGAAAAACAAAAAACAAAAAACAACAACAACAAAAAAAAATCAATTGTATATAAATGAAAGAAAATTCCCGCTGTAATATAAAATCTTCCAAAACTATTTAGTTACATAAAAATATACATAATTTAAATTTACTTGTGCATTTAAATGTTTTTGTTATTTATTTCAATTAAAATGTGTATAGGCCTAATATGTTAACAAAATAATTATACCGCACAATTTTTTAACTTTTAGCCTGAAGAAAGTGAGTGTTTTTAAGCTATTATTTTGATATCCTATACTGTAGTATTACTATCAACTATTAATATACAGAAAAGGAGACAAATGATAATGTAATGCTATTTTACATTTTTATTCACAATAACACTATTGACTGGCTAAAACATTTTTTCATGCCATACAAATTCTATTAATATAATGTTTTCATGTATTTACGGTATACATTTCCTGCATGTGAAGTGAAAGTAGGGTGCGCCTCTAGCGGCGAAAAAGAGCAAAATATCTCCTAAAATTTTGTATGGGAAAGAGAAGGAATGGACAGGCAGCTAAGTGATATAGTAGGTAGTGGTTCAACTCAGTTTAATACGATAAACCAACTTCAGTCTCTTGTCATGATCATTTGTGGACTTGTAGAATGTCCCTGACTGTGTCATTTCCTGGCTGTATAAAGGTTATATGAATATAGATTAAGGTTTGTTATTATTAACAGGCATCATTGCATTAATTAAACAACAATTTAAGACAAAGAAAAATATTGTTCTCCAGCGGGAATCGATCCCAGCACTTCCCTGTTTAACCCCAAGCATCCAGACCACCAAACCACGGAGAAACTATATTTTTCTTCGTCTTAAACTGTAATAACTCCAACACCATATGTTTATATAATAGGTTTACTTGCAACTTATTAATATATCAAAGGAACTCTCTTAATACCATTTTTTAAAAGTCGGACATTGTGGAAGCCAAGTGATTATGGGGAATTACAAATAACAACAGCCAAATAGGATTAAACTCATTTCATTCTAATGCATAAAGCTCATTCATTTCATTTAGCTTACGTTTTTATAAACGGAACTTTTTTTGTTTTAAAGTGAATTTGTTTTAATCTACTCTTTTTCAGTTTTATTCAGTAACATATTGTGTATGTATTACGAGAATTGAAATAAGATCAGTTTCTTAATAAAGACTATGGTAAACGTTAAAAATGCAATGGTTTTATTTTATTTCGACGTATAGTGAATCAACACTGTCTGCAAAGCTATTTTATTACTACTGTGTTACTATTGCTATTTCTCATTTTCCCCTTTGACTTTTTGGTAAATATAAGAGGAAAATTGTCCATATCTTTCAAAAGGGTAAGTTTGTTCATTATTTGAAGAAGGAAATTCAAACCAGTAAAGTATGACAGAAAGCATGAAAAACAATTTAGTCTCAAAATTGTAATAGGCCTACTAAAAATGCTAAAAAGAATACTAAAAAATACTCCAATACTAAAAAATATTTAAAAATAAATAAATAAATAAATCCATGACAATATTAATTATGTTTTACAACAATATAGATAATATGCATAAAATGTGTCAAAGAACTGTAACATCATTAGTTCATTACAAAGGGTTAACAAATAAAAATTATAGAACGATCGGCATCAGATTCAAGTGCATTTCACAAAAAATAAATCTCAGATTGACTTTATTTTCAGAACAAAAACACATCTATTTTTTGGCTGTCTATCAACACACCAGAAATTAATTATTTATATTCACCATACAATATCAAAACATCAGCAAAGGATTAGCAATAAATATTTATGGGTAAAAAGATGAACACAACAAAAGAAACAATTCGTGTCATATTTTCTGTCTTGTATTAATATTAATACAACTAATGTAAGAAAAACACCGAGGCCACTTGCATCATAATAATATTAGAAGTAAACAAAAATAGCAGTAATAAAGTGAAAGGGGTAACGGAGGTAATATACTGCCCTGACAATTGTAGAAATCTGTTTCGATTCCTCAGCACACATTTTTGCTCCCTGCTGCATAGTGACATCTTGATTTTAAATTGAACAATTTTATTCAGTATTTTGTGAAGAAAAAATTGCCTTGGAGAACAACAAAAAAAAACTTAAATTAAATCTTTCTGTCTTTTTTTGCTACCTATTTAGACTATTTTAATATTTAACGTAGAAGATACGAAACAACGCCCCTTGTTGCGGGAGCCATCTGGCGGGAGAAATTTCTCTAAGTTCTTTAAGAGCCAGCTTGCCAAGAGGATCTTGATAAACCGGTTCGTGACACTGGGGTTCGAACAACAACACAAACAGAAATAATTCTGATCGAAAACGAGAATTTAGAACGTGTACATTTCACTACAGGTCGTTTAGTCCGTAGCGATAGTTCCATTTCTCCCGATGGCGTCTCTCGCAACAGATATTTTGGCGCCCTCTATTTAAAATATGAAATCATGTAGTGATGCACTGCAAAGAGATTTAATTTCAGTTTTTTTTGTTGTGAATCTACATAGACTATCATATTTGCAAACTTTAGTTCTCCTTTAACTGATATATAATATTTCAGACAATGTACACCTGGCGTAAACGAAGCCACATACGAATACAAAGTCTCTGCCAAATTCAATACTTCCATGAAAATTCACTTCGTGGAAATTGAATGAAACAACAGCAAGTAAAAAACAGAAGTAAAAGCTTTCAGAAAGGAAACAAATAGTTTCACAGAACAATGGATAATAAAAAGTGCATGTTAACTTTTAGCACAAGAAAAAAATTCAAAGTTTTTATTTCAAATAATACAGGGCTATGTACTAAAAAAATACACGATTCACATGCACTGTAATTAAAATTTCTAGCTCTTTTAATTAGCGTAAAGCTGTTTATCTCGAAGCAAGGAAGCATCTGTGTGTAGTAATTTTTTTAATGAAGTTACTAGTCTATCTAGTCTACCTATCTTCATATCCTGACACTTAACATGGTTTAGAACATAATATGAATTGCATTGATTACTAAATCACATTTTTCGGGATTACAAATCAATACTGTTTATAAAATAGTACATTCTGGGATTATAGGAATATTATCTTCAACTTAAGGATAATTGTTTCTTAATAATAGTTAAACACTAACACGTTAACATTTATTTATACGATTTTGATAGCAAAAAGGTATGAATCAACAGTTAATTTTTTTTTTTACTAATACCTACAAGAATGAGGTGCAATTTTCTAGTAATTCCTTAAAGTAGCTTCATTGATTTCAATCACTAACACATCCTGATAGACACAAATGTTCGTCAGGGAAAGTTATCATTTCAGCTAGTCATTTTTTTCATACGTGTATTTAAAAAAATGTAAATAGGTTTCGGTGGTGGTTCTAAATTTCGACTAAATTTTTTCGTGTATTTGTGTGGGATGTGGATGACGCTTACTTTTGTATAATATCTTTCAAGCTACCTGATGTCTGGTGTGTCTTTCACATCTGAACATTTTATGGTTAATATAATTTCTGTTTTTTTTTTGTTTTTTTTTTAAATTTATTTCATATTCATAAATTTTGCAACAATATTTAGGTCTATCCATTATAGCTCCATACATATTTTATTTACGAATAGTTATTTTTCTATAGAAATGCAGTCCCATCTTCAGAACTAAAGATAAAGAGTATGTTGTGCTGCGCATATAGTATTCCGAAAAATTGATGCTGCCTTTCTTTCACCCTTTAAAATATTTGAAGTTTTGCTGTAAAAATTTGAACCGTAATTACAATCATCAGACCGAATATTAATATGTCTCTTGATGAGTCAAATAATCTACGAAAATTAAAAGAAACTCATTGGAGCGTGGAGTATTCACATTTCATACCGAATGTTATATGAGAATTCCTATAGAAAAACAGAATTTGTAATATTGGAACCACTTTTTTAAGTTTTTTTAAATGCATATTTAAAAAAAAACGTAGTACAGTTTTGAGTCATACGTATATATGCCAGATACGGTGCTCAGCCTTTAATGTAATCCCTGCGTCTCAGGGGAAAAACAACCGATGTGATTAAATTTTTGCTAAAAAAAAAAAAGAGAATAATTTATTGTATTTTTGACAGTATTATTACTACAGAGTAGCAGATAATGATTTACTACGAAAAGTTCAATGTTTGAACTAATAAATTAAAGTTCACACCTGTATACTGGTTTTCGTTAACTTGACAAGAACTTCTTCTGCTGTTTTTATTCTTTAATAACTTGTTTTAGACTTCTAAAATCAAAAGCAAACTGCTCCACTATAAATTTCCGATGGGATTAAAATCACGCCAGGTTAGTAAATGTTTCAAAATTAATAATGAATCCATCCTTTGCGATACTATTACTCTACAGTCACAGAATTTCTGTGTCTGAAAGATTTTATGACGATGAAACTCAGCAATCACAAGAAAATTAGAGTAGTTTGACTTCAAATAAATTGAAGTTAGAACTAACTCCCTTAGAATATTATCAGTGCCACCTTTTTGAATTTAAAAAACTGCAGTTTTGAGATTTTAATTCAGCTACTGTTTCATTTTTAGAACTTAAAAAGTGGGAGTCTATTAGTTCACTTCATCCTCATTTCCAACATTGATAATTGATTTCTTTACCTTGAGTTAATCATTACATCTATCAGTCTTATATCTATATATCTAAAACGAACTTTATATTGTCTCCCAACAAATTATTTCCCAAAGTCAGATTTCCGTTATTTCCCGTAAAAACTTCAATGTTAAATTTCTTGTTTCCTAAACAAAATGTTACATAGTTTAGTTGTTTTTTTAACAGAGTAGTGAAAAGTATGTCTGTCAACAAAATAAATCATCTAATTAAATGTTTCTGGACTTCTTCAAAAATGTTTATTATACATTAAAGTAAGTTTCAGAACAGAATCTGAGCGCAGGGGATTCACAAGACAATCTGCAGTTACACCAAATTTACTAAACTGAAAATAATAGTTGTTAAAACGTTTTAAAGTATGGGAGAGAACTTTGCTCCCATGACCCAAAATATCTTTAGAGAAACATCTACGAAGAAATACTACCGTTCTTTTAAACTAGTTCCAACTGCTTCTGAAGAACTTGCTGCTATTTTCTTCTCTGTAATCTAAATATCCCTATCTCAAGCCACCTTTCTATCTTGGTCAACTTCTTTTGGCAACACGTTTTACAATATATAAATTTCTAAATGTTTTCCTATGGGCACTCTACCACCGCATAGTTTCTATCGAGTTCCAAAAAGTTAAGGCTTTTCTGCTCCAGAAAACAACTTCTTTGTATTCTAGGAAAGTTCAATATCGGCTAAAGTCTGATGCAAAAATTGAGAATTAGTTTGAAAGACGCAATTCCTGTTCTGCAGACTAAAAACTTGAGCAAAGAATGATGCGAGTAAAAGTAGAAAATGCTTGAGGGTGACGGAGTGAAAAAAATAGGGAGAAAAAAAGCAACATCATCAATCATTCCGTTGCCATCATCTTCCTTTTCTTTGGAAACAGTACTTCACCAAAACTTCCTTCATAGGTTGCCTTTGCTTTGCACTTTCGATAATCATCTTCCATCCTTAATGTTTCGCTCGTTAAGTAGCAATACACGGATTGCTCTACCTTAATTTTTAATTAAGTAAACTACCCAAACTTATGACGAGATCATCAACACTTTTAAAAGAAAATTTGGAAACTTTTCCTTTCGCCAAAAAATGAATGGATCTTTTTATACTTAAAGTTCATTCATCAGCAGCTTTGGTTTGGTTTACGGTGTTATCGAAGATTTTTTGAATGTTTATTATTTTCTTAAGATTGTAGCAAGATTATTCAGGTTGGTTTTTATCGGAGAAAGAAAGAAGCTTGTTTTTATCTTGAGATAATAATTATTTTACTCCTCGTTCTTCACTTCTTTCGAAAGATAATTTCATGCAGTTACGATGATGTTCATACTTGAGTGGTATTTAAAGCCGACGAAATCTACAGTACGGTAGCAAACGAAAACTGAACAAAACATGTGTTTCTGTTTATTTTATCTAATTGATACATTATTATAAATCACACTTTTATAGACCACGCAAAAAAATTTTTTCCATTAAAATATTTCTCAAGCATTGGAAAATTGCCGTATAAACACTTTTACTGGCATCTGCTTCTCACGCTAAAACATTAAATTTCTATATAAATTAACCACAAGAATTGGAAAATCTGATGATCTTCAGTCTCTAGAATATCACAAATATGACAAGTATTATTTTTCACTCTATCGGTAAAAAAATGTCACTCTGTATTCCTTCATCATTTTTCAGTGTCCGCAAAGAGTAATAGATCAACATTGTAGTAGACCCACCTATATTGACTGAACTGTTGACAAGTATAAACACATATTTAAAGTAATTCCAACCACATCATTAAGAAACAAGATAATTATCCATTCATATACACATTGACTAATACTGCTCTGTCGAAATTATAATAATTAGTCATCTTGAGCTAATTCTCTTTGTTTCTTTTTCAGTCCTGGTATGACTATAAATTAATATGGGAACCCAGGGAGTACGGAGGCGTGGAGATGTTACATGTGCCTTCTGAACATATATGGCGCCCAGATATAGTGCTATATAATAAGTAAGTACACGATTTTACGTTCTATTCAAATTTACTTGTTTTTACAGCAACGAATCCCGTTGGTAACATCAAAGTGCTGTTAATCTAAGGTATAATTTTAGATAAGGGCGATATCTTTCCTGTGCTTATTTTCTAAAATTATAGGGAACTTCGGTTAGAATTCAAACTTCTAGCTTCTAGCGTCAAGGGAGAAATGATGTCACATACTTCAACACAAGCAAGAGAGGATTTCGAGGGGATCGAACTTCATATTTAAAAATCGTCTGCTGCTACAAGAATTATACGAATTAAGCATAATTATTAGTTAAAAATTGTCAAGTTCAATTCTAAAAATCTCAAATAAATTATACGTAAATATAAAGACGTATTTACGTCGCAAACATCACTTAAAATACTGACCTGAAGCCTTGATCCCTATTGAAAATTTAAAACCCGAACGTCGCCTGCTTCAATTCCCCGAAGTCAACAATTTTCTAAAACGTTTCCTGAAGTCTAAAACTTCAAAGCTAGAGGTGTAGGCTACATTCGGTAGACGTGACGTCACGGATTTCTTCTGACCAATAGTGGTTCAGATCCTTGAAGCTAGAACCTAGAGGTTTTCACCAAAATTCCTGCTGAAGCTCCCTAATATGCACTTTTTACAGTAAAGGTTAGATCTTCAGTTGCTTTTGTTTTTGCTGGTAAAATTTATATAAAGCCGTTTCGATTTTTTATTTCGTCGTCATTACAAATATAGTAAAAAAAGGAACATCAGGGAATATCCTATAACTTTAACTTCAGTAATTTCAGTTAAACTGACCAAAGGAGCTATTTCTTAGATTGATAAAGTATTTTCTAGATTATAGACAAATAGCTAAAACTTATTCTTCAAATTTCACTTCACGATTATAACAAAGAAAGTAATGTATTCTACGTATAATAATTTACCATGGTATTTTTTAATTACGGTAAGTTTCTGAGCCCGTCCTTTAAAATTTTCCATTTGTTCAATACAACTTCTGCAATGAAAAGTATTTTCTTGTTTATAGTTGCAAAAAACAAAAACCTCTTTAGTGTTTTAATGTTAAAAGTCAAATAGAAAAGGATCAAAGTGGCTTAATCTTTATCCCAGCATCATAAAATGGAAGTGTAATTTGTAATGAATATCAGTCTTGGAAGAGCTATTGCGTTCAAAATGTCAATCCATTATCAAGTAGGAGAAAGAAGGCCAGCGAAGGAAAAGAGTAAAGGGAAAAGATGGAAAATTGCTTTATCATTAGAACCTATGGCATTGTCGACGCCTTCAAGTGGAGCCAAATCAACCAATGCACAGGGAAATCTTTCATTTTTTTCGACACGTTGTAAGAAGCGAAAAAAGAGTATATTTGAACGAAAGTGATTGAATTTTTGATGCAAATTCATGTTCTTTTTCATATTTGTAACCAATTGTTTGTTTGTTTCTATTTCTTTGTGTAGTGCAGATGGAAGTTTCGAGGTAACCCTTGCTACAAAAGCCACTTTATATTATAATGGATTGGTGGAATGGAAACCTCCAGCAATCTACAAAAGTTCTTGTGAAATAGATGTGGAATATTTTCCTTTTGATGAACAAACATGTATATTAAAATTTGGTAGTTGGACCTATGATGGTTTTAAGGTACCGCAGATTTTTTTTATTTGTTTCTCACATTACTTTGTAAATACTAATCGTCGTTTCAAGCATATAGAAGAAATCAAAGCTTATATGAAGCATAGAACAAAACTTAACTTTCTTCATGAGACTGGCTTATCATTAATTAACATCTCAATGGGAGTTCAAAAGACCACAAAATGAAACAAAATTAGTTCCAAAGCTTTCGATATAATATAAAAATTACATCTTGTTCACTGGACAAAATTTTTAAGTAGTGATACTTATAATTTTTGTCCACTGAACAAGATGTAATGTTGATATTATATCGAACACTTTGGAACTAATTTTATTTCATTTTCTGGTCTTTTTGAGCTCCCATTGAGATGTTAATAGAAGAAAACTACTTTGAATGCTTCATTCTAGTTACTAAAACTCTCTAGTAAGAGTCAGCCTGAATTTTCTTATATGATCGTATTTCTGAGATCCTAACTATTGGGCAAAGGAAGCTGAACTATTCCTTTAACCAATAACGTACGGTACGAGAATACTGAAAGCCAGAAGCCTCTCTCAGTACATAATTCCTAGAATACAGGGAAATCTCAATGTGATTAATCAGAATTTCTATTTTGATGAAGCTTTAATTAGTTTCTAAATAATGCATATGATTTCTCACTAATTTTGTTGAAAAGTAATTTGGTAAAGTAATGCATTGCTGTTGATTCCATTCCGAAAATAAGTTTTACGTACGTATACTTTTGTATATTGAAAGTAGGGATGCACACGAGTGACCGGCTCGTCTCGAACTTGGTAATCTCGGTCTCGTCTCGACTTTCAACAAGTCAGTCTCGGTGTCGTCTCGTGTGCATCCCTAATTGAAACTGTGTTAAGCAGTTAACTTTTGCAAATAATTACCAAACCATTAGACCAATATTAAACTAACAACGTAAGTTGAACATGCCAACGTAGCACTTCATAAATTTAACTTTTCAGTCGAATGGCATTATAAACAAAGTAGATTAATTACATTAATTACTGAATAAGTTATCTCTATTACTTTTCAGGTTGATTTACGACATTTTGAAGAAGAAGAAGGTTCAAATGTAGTAGAAATTGGTGTTGATCTTACAGAATTTTATTTATCAGTTGAGTGGGATATTTTAGAAGTTCCTGCTGTTAGGTAAGTTCCAGAAAATTTTAAGAATAGAAAATGTTACTTTTAAAAACAACAATTTATAATACTTCTGGAGAGGTTCCAATTGGTTTCTTTCGATGTCATGTGGGAAGTAACTCATAAAGTAAAAGAGCTCTGAGTACCCTTTTAAAGGTTTTCTGTAAGTGACAATAAAGAAAACTAAGAAATGGGTACACACATTTTCTTTTGAAAGATAAAGACTTTTAGTTAGTGTTACTCAGAAAGAGCTACTGGAACTGTAAAATAGGCCATGTTGAGCTGTAAACTTTAGCATATAAAAAAGTACCGCCTTGCGGTGAATTGTATTTATTTCCTTATAGTGAGCTTTTCATTGGGAACTAAAGTTTATGAGATGAAACAGACGAAATTATATATTTGTCAAATGTATACATATTGAAATATTTTTGTTGATATTAATGTTCTTTTCATCATCGACTGAATACATTGGTTTTGTTATAATTTTTTGTTCGAAAAACAGACAGGAATACTTTCAAATCCGTAAAGTAATGTAATTAAGTTTGAAATTAATAAAAACATTGCGATAATTTAACATTTTGTGTTCAAGCATGGATTGTCACCACATAAATATATGAAAAACTATTTGACGTTTCGTTTGATATAATATCGTACAAACTATTTCAAAAATACAATGTTTAG
>JAQFYR010001402.1:0-10174 GCA_034694985.1 Campodea silvestrii
CAAATACTGTGATGAATAAATAAAAAAAATAAAAAAAAAAATAAAAAAAAATAGCAGTTAAAATGTCACAACTAACCTTACTAAACTCTTCTGCCCAAAGAATCAACATTCCCTTTTTCCTTGCGAAGATATTTATCACCAGAACAATTGAATTTGAATTACATGTACAGTAGATAATGCATTGATTGGTTGAATTCCGTCGGAGAAGATCGCTGATTGGTTTAAATTCGATTTCCTTTGTCTTACTAACTGGTTTCAACCAAGAAGACCTTAGTTGCTTAGACAAGTACAGGCTGATTTAGTTTAGAGTAAGGTAACCATGAAATGTACAATTATTCGTCAAGAAACGAAGTAAAATATTTAAGTATTTTCATAATGCAAAAAATTTCTTCCTGAATTTTTTCAGCTATTTAAAGGTGAGATACAATCCTTTTGCCCTCCTTGAAGATTTTTTTCACATTGATGGATTCGTCATATTGTTCAAGCAAATAGAATTCATATTCTTAACTTAAATGAAAGGACCCCGGAAGAAATTCGCGATTAGGGGCACCGAAGTGGCTTATATCGGCACTATGTTCTGGCCTTGATCCTTCATATGTTGTGGCTCCACATTAGGTTTACATTTTCAGCAAACGGTGACTTCTTTTCACGAAATGCCCATGATAATATTACTAAATTAAATTTAAATGGCAACTGTTGTTACTGCATGTTGCGATGTTGGTGTAACAATACGGTAAACGCATCAAATTATAATTATTTTATCAAAATTTCACTTTTTAACATTATTTTTACTTAGGGTGTGTTCAGTTCGCATAGTCAGCATAATGTTTTTCATTTGACGCCATATTTGATTACAGGTAGTCTAGTTAGCAAGCCAGCATCTGTGCGGGCTATTTTGAACCTCCCGCCATCGTTTGCAACTGTCAGAAAAACGTTTTGGTCAAAGACAATGGAAATAAAGTTATCAGATGCTGACTAGGCTAGGTTCTGACTACGCGAACTGAACACACCCTTAGTATTTACCAGCGTAAAATTATGTTCACGGTTTCCTTTCGAAATTACGAATTTACAATTCTTGATATGGGTAACATCCGTCTTGTCGTCTTGCCTCAACATTTTGAAACGACGTTCACACAAATCCCAAAATACGTCTCGTTTTGCTGTCATTGCAGGGCTCCAAAAAATATTTAAAATTTTCGGTATATAGTAAATTAAGGTTAGCTATGAACAGGCATCATTACATTAACAATTTAAGACAAAAAATTCTCCAGCGGGAATCGAACCCGGCACTTGTCGGTTTAGTCCTAAGCGTGCGGACAACTACACTACGGAGAAGCCAGATTTTTCTTCGTCTTAAACTATATACATACTGCAACAGCAAATATGGAAGCAAATTTTATTCGCACAATCTAAAGGATACGAGTATACTACGATTTGACTTCACTCAGCGCCAACTGATATTTATATTTAATTTATAAGAAAGTCATATAATGTTCTTCATATAGTAACTTTACGCTTGTTATTAGCATCATCAGGCATCATTACATCAATTAAACATTCACGAAAAAATTGTTCTCGAGCGGGAATCGAACATGGCACTTCTCGGTTTAACCCCAAGCTTTATAAGCCCAAGCTTGACCGTTTTTAAATTTCTGTGATATTCAACATATCGACCTTGATAATGGTTTTTTAAAAACCGAAACTGCAGTTGGTGCATCAAATATAGCAAGAGGAACTATAAGGCTGTCGTTTTCTTTAAAACTGTTTATATTCAATATTCATAACCTCGTGACACAATAACACGTTCTATAACAAAACATAACCTTAAAAATAACCATTATATAACCCTCCTTATAATACCCATCTCCAAAATTAACCTCAATGACCTCAGGGTTAAACACAACATATCACACATAATGCTGCCTCAAAAACTACCCTTATTTCCCCTAACTATTTTTAACTCATCCTCCTACAATACTGTACCACAGACTATACAGCACTACTCTCCACTAAAATATACGAGGAAACAGTAGAAAAGGGTATATAGTTTGGGGTAGGTTAGGAATTTTTGTTGGAAGTGGTCCAAAACTAGCATCAGTAAGTTCTTCTTCGAGGAAGGAAACCGGAAGTATTGTGAAAAACAGGAAATTGGTGCAAAGAGATGAGAATTATCTTTAATTTAGGGTTAGCGGGGATTGAGATGGGTGGTCGGCAGGGTGGTTTTAAATGTTTTTGGGTGGTGGACATTAGGATTTCTGGTGGATTGTAGGAAAATAGAGAGTTACTAGGTATTAATTCAATTGAAATAAATACTAAAGTTTTTCGCCATCTCTGGAGTTTATTTAAAAATATGTGATTATAAATATATAGTTTTACATTGCAGTGCGGAAAATACATAGTTACTGTGTATTAATTAAAATAAATACTAAAGTTTTTCGCCACCTCTGTAAGTTTATTTAAAAGTATGTGATTATAAATATATAGTTTTCCAATGCAGTGCATTTTCAGACGGTAACAACATAAAAACACAAACATAAAATTACTAAGTAAATATAATTCATGCTGTATCCCTTGTCTAAATGAAATACAATGTTTCTTTGTGGAATAATAAGTAAATTACAAACATAGAAATACATACAATAAAATAAATCAAGTTGAACATGAAAATTCAATAAAGTTGTTGAACCAGTTGTTGAAATTTAATAAAATGTTTGGGAAGGAATGGAAAAAGATATCCAAATTAGCAGTATCGTCTCCGTCTGTATGATGCACGAATTTTTTTTCTATTATATAATGGGTTTTAATGGCATATGCTCATACCATTATTTACAGCATCTCGTTACAATAATATGATTGTGTGCATATGTTAATGATCTTATTAATTGTAAGTTTGTACCTGAGAATGCGGACATTAAAGTGCGAATCACGACGAAAAATACTATTTTGTTTTTATTTCATTAAATTCAGGAAAATTAACAATTACTGTTTGATTGATACCGTGCATATTAAAAAAATAGTATTACTGCTATAGTCTGTTCGACCCTAACTTTGCAGTAAAATCACAACTGTTAGCGCACTTTTTTCATGTTGGAAAAAGTAGTTCCTCTTCTCACAAAATGCAATATTGTACATGTACTGTGTAGTATTGTAATACATGTTGATAAAAGTGGAATTACTTTTTCCAACATCAAAAAAATGCGCTAACAGTTGTGATTTTACTGCAAAGTTAGGGTCGAACAGACTATAGAACGAAATCTGTGTACAAAATGAGACTGCTGACTTCAGTAATCTAAAATTAGTAATATACAACTAACTCAGCACTCGTGCATTATTATTATCAATTGAATATCTGAAAATGCAATATACGTAGTATGTATGACCTAGACGGCTTTATTGCAAAGAAACGTCTTCAGAAATTCCATAATACTAATTTATAAAAATATTTGCAATATAAAGGTGGAGTCCATACAGGATGGGTCGGTTCCATATCCTGAAATACGAAGGGCCGATTCGAGAATTTAAGATTTGAAAGAGAAGCTATAAAGTAAGAACAACAAATAACTTTTCAGTTTTCGTTTTTTATACTTCAATTTACGTGCACGGAACTGAAATAATAAGTCATCTAATTTTTAGTAACGATATTCATATCTCTTACAATGCCTACAAGAAATCATTACTTGTTAGTCGCAGGCTCAGTGGCTCGCAGTGTATGCGAAGCTACGTTACGAAAAGCTAGCATTTTTCTGAGACTTACCAAAATATGTAACAACTTTTCGTCATTTGTATCGTTTTTAGACATTTTGAAAATAAATAAACATGATGACGCCAAGCAACGTAAAATTATCTGAGTCGTGTTTTCACGAAATAAAGCGTTATTTAATAGTCACGATAAAATTCTTAAATAATAAGTTTTTTATGAATCACACTACGCACATTTACTCCGCCATTTTGAAGCTATAGACCTATAGCATACAAACTGACATCATTTATAAAGTAGAATGAAACTAAAGTGATGGATTTACACTATTTGTCCATTTTGATCACGTGAATCCCAGCTGGCAACATTGTCCTGTATTATAGGAAACTTCGGAAATGTTGTTGTTGATCCATTTCTAGAGTGATAAAGATAAATGAACCATGGTACGCCCCCGTGTATTGCTGTATACAGCTATTGAAATAAGAGGAACTTTCAAGTTGTGTAACAAATCGTGAACAAATTAGACCATAAACACGCTTAGCATCAATCACCAGCAAATTGTAACAATATGTAACGAAAAGTTTCAACATATGGTTTACGGAAATATTCCAAGACGAACTCTACTTCTAACATATTTACAGCCAGGGCCAGGGTATGGTAAAATCTATTACAAACAGACCAACTTTTTTTTAATTACATGAAACAGAATATGGAAAAGCCTTTGTTGCAAAGCTCGTATATAAATATGGTTTCACTGGACAAAGTTATAATTTATCAATAAATACTCTGTTCGTATTTCAGTTTTGACTGGTGGTCCATTGGAAGATAAATACAAGTTAGCTCAATTTCATTTCCATTGGGGCAAAGATAACTCAGAAGGATCAGAACATACAGTAGATGGAGAAAAATTTGCAGGAGAGGTAAGTTTAAAAAATGTTACAAGAGCTGAAATATTTATTGGCACTATTGCTAATCGGAAACATCTGATTCATCATTCTATACTGGTGAAGTAGCAATGGAATGACCCTTGATCTACGGTTTACACATGCGGAAAATTATATGGGTTTGGTCTGCGTTTGTTTTTCAAATTTCCATGTGAATCACATTTGCTGTAATTAGCACCGCTCTATTTTCACTCTTCTCCGATTTTTTGAGCACTTTAGTGTATTTTTGTACTGCGTAGAAGAGTTTATTTAAGATCCGAACAGCGCATGTATAGGTAATAAGTTTTATATAAAAACTCAATTTGAGTGATGGCAGCTGTGTATATTTTATTTTTACAACATCCATTGGAAGATAAATAAAAAAGCATATTGCAGAAAGAAAAAAAAATCCAAGCATACTCCCAGTAATGGAGTAATGTAATAAACTTTATTACTGTAATCATGTTAATTTTTAATACTGTAACACTCTCATAATGTGTATTATCAATGTATATATTTAATTAACCCAAAACCATGGTACAAACTGAATTATTTAGGCGTTTTGATAATAAATTATAAAATTATATACGAAAGTGGATACCGTGCTTCACCTTAATGAAACCAAATAAAACTAAAACTAATGAAACTCAATGTAATATAACACATAAGAAAGATTTGGATCCCGGGTGGGGCTCGAACCGACGACCTTCATCTTACATGATTACTCCTCTCACCAACTGTATATTATTTCCTAAGACAACGTTCCTAGCATTAAAAATAAATTCTGAATAGGCTAACTCAAAGAAATTTTTCCAATTATTTTAGAAGGTCCCCAACAAAATTATGCATATGCTATTCAGATATAACTTGATAAATTCTGCTATAGTAAAATAAGAAAATTGCGTGGGAGTTATTTGTAATTTGGAAAATTTAACAACACTGAAACATCTGTATTAACAGTTACAACAAACGTTGTGAAGAAAAACATACTGTAATTAAGTAAAATATCAGAATTTCTCACATGGAAATAAGCTATACGTTACTTTTGAATGTATAGAAAATTAAGTGGACCGAAATGTCACTTTGTCACGACTACCAACAATAACGCCATAACACATTTCTACATTTTATTGCCAGGTTTTTCCTAACAGAAAAATGGCAGATAATAATAAACACCAGGTGTACACTATTGACAAACTGTATGGAGATAAATCCACGTCAACCCATAAAGTATACTAAAGTAAATTTGTTGGCCTCACTTGCAGATATTTTTTTATTATTATTATTAATTGCGTAATTCTTATACAAAAGATATTTAATGAAAATATAGTAAAGGAAAATTATTTAATTATTGTGTCTTAATAAAAGAGGATCACAAAGTTTCCAATTTCGGATTCAACACGGGAAGGGGAAGACAATAATAATTATGTTATGAATGCAAACAAAGTATATTTGTTAATATGGACGAGAAAAAATAGAACTGTAAAAAAATATGATCATACACATTAAATTAAATAAAAATTACGAAGTCGTTGCTTTCTGAAAAATGTAGTTTTAAAATATTCCCTTTTCTTTTAATAATAATTATCATCACTACATAATTTGCTCCCTCAGCTGGCTAATAACGATCCCGTCAATTCTTCCAACTTCCGTAGTGTACAACATATGGAAATTAATGGTGACCGATTTTGTTTTTTCCATTAATTTAATTGTCGTTCTCTGCTGCCGGTATAGATGTCATTAATTCCTCTCTTTTTATAATCTTGATTACTGTCAAACAGTTCGGTTTATTTCTTTGCCATTATAATGCTTTGTACAGTGCATTTATAGTTTACCACATCCAGTACTTTCATTGCATCAACTTACTGCTCTGTAACTAATATATTGCCAAATACGTCATTAAATTTTATTTTGTATGTATCTTTTAAATATTAATCTTGTTTTTAAGTTGAGGAACTTCTTTGATTAATATATTGGAATCCAGAACATGCTCGTGCATACAATTGGAAGTATGTTTGATTTCTATTTTAAAACACTCGTCATTTTATTATGTTCTGAACAAAGGAGTTTAAATAAATAAGAAATGTTTAGAGCTCTTTAGCAATCACTTCTGTAAACATCCTCTGTAATAAAACGACAGAAACGAAACATAATAAAATTTGCCTTCAAAGAGCTACAGTCAGTGCGTCAGCTATTAAAAAAAAGAGTTCCTTTTAACAAAGCTCCAGCACAAGCATCAGTAAATGTTTGTTTACGTAAAGTCCACACAGGTCGTAGACGTAAATCCATACCTTGCATATTTCCTTGTGTACAATATAAGTATATCTCATCCAATTCTCGCCTTTTCTTGGAAACGATTCAAAATGTCTTTGGTAAAGAAAGATGCGACAGTATAAAATTAAAGAAGAAGTCTACTTGAAAGTAAAAGAATATGTCTAATGTACAGTTGTTCACAGTTGGATGGCTCTAGACATTCTAACAATGTAAAAAATTAGAAATACGACTGACTGTCGAGTATACAATAATAGAGAAGGGAAAACTCTTTGAAAAATAGTTTATAACGTAGCTGCAGCATGAAAAATACTTCCTACAATTAATCCTACTGTTTCTCTGCCTGTTATAAAAATGTTACGACTACGATTAGTACGATAAATTGTGATTTGCAAACTACGAGGGAAAAAAATTAAGAAAAAATAGATTTCAATACAGTAGTTTAAGCCCGTAGAACGGAGCTATTCGAGAAAAAATTTGTACATTATAGGTACGCCATATCCTTGTACTGCAATATATATTTGCTTTTAATTTTCTTTTGCAATCTATGGGTTGTGATGTCTATTTTGAAAACTTTTTTCTAAATTAAATTACTTTCATTCACGATTTTTTTAACATTTATATGCTCGCAAAAAATAACCCCACTAGGGTGGGGGTATTTGGGAAATCCGTGTTTTTGCGTGTTTTTGTGGTCGTAAACTAATCTGGGACATGCAAGGGGTTATTTGGCACAAAATTTAAGTTTATTAAAAAATATCCGGAGTTAAAAAGCTGTGTGAAATCCCATTTCGGCAGTTTTTCAATGAATACAACAAGTTTTTCATTTTTAAAGTTTATTATTGTGTTTTCATCATTTTTAATCATTATTGTAAGTGCTAGTATAATGGCAAATAAGGTAAACCACTTGAAATGGAGAATTAACGTGAATACTAATCAGCAAAATACAGTTTTTCTCAAATAGCCCCCCCCCCAGACAAATCGTGGAATAACTCAGTAATAGGTAGTACTAGAAAACTGAAAAAACGGTTGTGTCTATTTGATAATCATATGATTTCATCTGAACATTCAAATTTTCATTTTATCAAATCAGTCAACCTAGGCAAATGAAAGTGTTCAGCGGTCACCAAACTGACATTTTTCAAAGGTGATGTTCACTTAGCTACAGACTTGGAAACTGGAATGCTAGATTAAAGTTCTCTTTACCCATGCAAAGGTCTTCTAGTAAGGCAACATACTGTAGGAGTTTAGAAAAAAAACTTAAATTGACTGAGTAATGTTATGGAATAACGTTTTTTTCGTGGTAATCCCAAATAGCCCCGTGTTTCTCAAATAGCCCCGTTCTACGAGTATACATGTACTTTTATTTGTTTGTTTGGTAAAATATCAGTATTATCGGAAGTTATGACTCTGATAGGATTATTTGTCCTTACTATTATACGCAGTATCAACGCAATTCAACTTCAGTTCAAATCAAAATTTAGTGTTACACTTCTAAGTAAAATCTTAATTTGTCAACATTATCGTACTATTCTCATTACTTTATGTTTGAAAATTATCTGTACACATTACACAACATGTATACATTTAGAACCTGACTGTTCAACATGAAGTTTCCATTAAAACAAAATTGTGCTGCTGAGTAAAAATTAAGACATTTGCGAAACAATTTAACCAGATATTCTTCTGTCCTGCTGGCGCTACAAAAACAGGACATTCCACAATTAAATAAATACATTAACTTTAATGGCCAGCACTTGAAAAAGTGTCTAATCCCTTCCTTCCGTTTATAAACTACATGATGGATGGTGCAGTTTGTGCTGCTGGTTCTGTTACTTTAAATTAAAAACGGAACATTTCGTAAAGAGATCCTATGTGGACAGTTGTTGACTTAAACAGATGTATCCAACCCGTCTGTAGAAGTTTTGTTATTTTAAAATAGGAATGAAAACATAGTCAAGATACCAAGGTGTCTACATGTTGCTTATTTATGTTCTTGAATATCTTGGCACAATGACGTGGGAGGAAGTTTTTTTCCAAGTGTTGGAAATAATATGATTGCATGTCAGCAGGAACACGTTCACGTCGTTGAATAACAAACATGTTTACAATTCTTACGAATTCTACCACTATGATATGTTTTGGTTATTTGAGTTCTGAACATACATGTTCAACGAAGGGAGGATCTAAAGAATAACAAATGGATCATGAAAATGATAAATGATGACCTAAAAACTAATTTATCTTGTTTACTTTAAAAACAGTCTATAGTTATAACAATAAAGTCTTTCACCCATGTTTACTAACAATTCTTCGTTTCATGTTTACTGTGAAAAACTGTAACGAAATGGCTTCAGTTTTGAAATACCGTATAATGTCATGCAGAAATGGATTTCTTTAGAGCTTCAGCGCTTTTAATCAGAAGAGTGGTAATATACAAGTACTTTTCGCATAACTCAATTGGGAGATTACTTGAATACTTACTACCCAAAAAATGGGTTTCTTCAAACAAAGCAGCAATACAATTGTTTTGATTGCAGCCCTGTACTTTCCTTTTCAGCATTTCTTCATTATAACTTTTAAATTAATTTTTTAAATATCACCTTTATAATAATTATTATTATTTTGTTTACTTAATAATATAATTACAACCTATAGGTCGGATAATTTTTTATTGAGATTCGTTGCATATTATGTGTATACACCTGGGGCATCAGGTTCGTTACTCCCGAATGGATGGTGTTGCGGTGAAATCAAAAACCAGTCAAATATTCGTTAATTTAAATGAGCAGGAACTTGAAACTTGAAAGTGAAAATTCACTGCACGTTAATAAATTTAATTTTTAATACCATTGAATATAGTAATCCCAATTATT
Organism: Campodea silvestrii; assembly: GCA_034694985.1. NCBI lineage: Eukaryota > Metazoa > Arthropoda > Diplura > Rhabdura > Campodeidae > Campodea > Campodea silvestrii. The sequence continues at coordinate 9,765 of JAQFYR010001402.1, forward strand.
GAATATAATTGACAAATTGGGGTTACTATATGTTCACAGTTATTAATTCGTAGCCTTTATAAGTACGTTACTTATTGTTTTCCTTCTTACATCTCGTACAACGTAAGATTTCACGTTTTCACCACAATCCATCGCGAATTTTAATTTAAATCTACAAATTTTAAAATGAAATTATTCAAAGGTTGTGGTAAGCAACTCTAAAGATATATAAGAAAATAATAATGTAACGTACTTTTAGAGATGTATTATATTCGTTGCCGTGGAGTAAGATTTTCATTTACATGTTTCCGGCCTGCTAATTTAAAACCAATTAATGCGAAAATTTGATGTGTTTCAAATGGCTGCACAATCGTACAAGCAGGCCCGGATTAAGATATTTTGCGCCCCTAGGCAACAGGATTTCGAGCGCC
>JAQFYR010001403.1:0-10172 GCA_034694985.1 Campodea silvestrii
CTTTAAGTTACTGCTTACAAACATATGAATAAAGAGTCTGTATTATATACTTATAACAACATTGTTGTGTGGAACTTTATTACATATTTATATTAAATTGAACAAATCTATTTATAATAAGGCAAATTGATATTTCGTTAACTGAACAGTTGAGATTGATGTTTTCACAAAATACAGGATTTCTTCTCAAAGATAAATCATATTATTCAAACATATTTCAGTGTTAAAATACACCATCTTTGTTAGTTAATCAATTATTAGAATCCGTTTTGTTAATTAGAAAGATATTTACTTTATTTTTGTAATTGGCAACTTTTTTCCTAATAATTGATTACGTACTATAGAGGTTATACAATACCATACTCAGACATGTTTATGAATAATATAATTTTTCGTTACAATTAGTCAAAATATTGTTGTTGAAGTTGTAAAAGACATCCGAAGGTTAAAACAGTGTCCCCTGTGTGACTGATAACCGTATAGTTACGACCAAACTGTATTCTGAATTTTAAATTTTGCAGATTATAGAGTTTTTGAAATAAGAACACATAAGTTGAGAAAGAAAAAGTAGAAACATATAATAATGCAATATTCATCATTAGTTTCTGAGCATTTATGTAATGTTGCTTCGCACGGTACAGTAGAAAAGCTTAAAAAAATCCAATCTAAATTAACTGAAAAGAGCACAATAAGCAAACCAATGAATTGGCAGAAAGTGCCAGACGTGATACCAGAGTAGTGACGAATAGTCCGAATACTATATCTTGCATGCATAAAATAAGTACTTACTTCAAAATAAAAGGTAAAAGAAGTGAATAAGTCGTTTAATAGTTTTCGTCAAAAGTGTCAACGGCAAACCTCATCTGATGATCTTTAAATCAAATGTGCAACTATATAATTTGATCTCGATGTGAATAAAGATTGCTTCTCGTACCAATTGGAATAGAAATATTAAATAGTCGATTAACTTTCATAATTAATTCGCTGCTTTTTTACTAGGCAAGTATTAGAAACATGTTAGTATAGCTTGTACTAGTCAGCAGTTCGAAAAAAATCGCGATATTGAATTTTGAACAGAAAAATATTGTTTAGTAAATTATAAAAATCACTCTAATAAATACATCGATGAGCGAAGTAAATCAATGACTCGAAAGATGTCCCAAAATAACCTAAACTCTAAATATACACCACTCAATTTTTTTTCCGTTGCCCCAGTTTGGAAATCATTAATCATTCTCCTTTTCCGCATCACTTTCTTGTGGTATATAAGATATGCATTATCCATCTTTGTATACTTGAGGTCTATTTGCACATCCCCCCTCCCCAGAAAGGAAAAAGTTTGAAGTGGTGAAAGTTAGAGATCGAAATACTTCACTTGAAATGGTCAGTCAGTAGTCAATAACATTATGCAAAACAGAGAAATGGCCATTCGTTGTAGGAGATGGATTCAGAGTAGTTTCGTATGAAAATTAGCGTGAGTAGATGATGTATTCTTGAAAAGGGTTTCGTCCAGGTGTTAATTTATGTAGGCTCCAGATAATATTATGATCTTTCAATGAGTATTTAGATCGTAGCTTCATTTTGACCAAACATTACGAATGACTGTGATCGAAATACGAAAGCAATTTTTTGTATGGGAATTAAGTCCATTAACATATGGAAATGTCACTTTCGCATACATTAGGAGTTTCGAAATCTCGAAATTCGAAGTGTGACCAGTTTCCACAATTTCTGGCCACCGAAAATAACATATGATTGGTTTATTCCCTTCATTTTAATTGTGATTATTTTGTAGACCACAGTATATCCTATAAGTCAAGTAGGTTTACTTTTAAAAATATATAATCTATTAGACCTTTCGATTAAAACAGACATAGACAGGAAAATAGATTTCCATTGTATCTACTGGGAGACAATGACAAAAATAAAAATAAATTTCGATGTTATCGTGTATATACTAAAAGTGTTCTTGGTGACACTTTCAAGTTCGATATTAGGAAATGGAAAATCCATTATACCCCTGTGAGTTAGATCTCCTGCTGTCAAATTGAAGCGCATAGGTTGCAGAGGATTGCAGGATGAAACGGTTTCTCTTACAATAAAATTAATATTAAAAGATGACGTGAAGGTAATTTACGTTGAAGCTCTTTGTTGATATATGCAGCTTATTATTAGTACACTGCAAACTTTATAGTGCAATGCGAAATTATAATTACAATAGTTTCACAAACTTTTCTAAAAGAAAAGAAAGTGTCACTGTACAAATATTTACAGTAAGTTAATTTAATAAAATACGAGAACTTCCTGTGACACGTGAACTTCCTGTCTCTCTCACTCACAATCCGATTGGAATTAATATCGATACCCTTAAATTACATGACTACTTTTTTTGGTTTTCCAATTAGTGGACTTTCCTGCCATCATTGGACGATTTGATTGTATCGTATATCAAGAAATAATATATTATTTAGCATAAATATAAGCATGGTAGTATATATATTTTTAATGATTGCAAGATTATACCAGCATTGGAAGGAGAAGCATAATGAGTTACCTAGTTACCGTCTTGTTTCCAGCAACTTGCGAACCCGTAACTAATTTTTTGAGTATTGATAATTAGGTATTTATGTGGAAATAGCAGAGGCTAATGTATATACTTATTAATTTAAACTTCACTTCTCTGTTTACGTTTTTCAGTCACAATGCATGGTTGGTGAATGAAAAAGGTAAATAGACAATCCATGGTTGGTGAATGAAAAAGGCAAATAGACAACCCATGGTTGGTGAATGAAAAACGTAAGCAGAGAAGTGTAATTTAAATTAATAAATATTGTGTATAGGTGCTCAAAGCTGCCGTATCAGTTTTCATAAATTTTACCAAAAGATAATAGTTAAGAAAGCGAAATGCTACATTTATTTTCTGCAATGAAAATGATGTAAAAAATTAGATCAGGGCAGTTTTGAGAACCGATTAAAGGAAATAGTCGCAAGACTCAGCATGACTTACTCTCTAAGTGAGAGATATTTGCTTCTTAAATAGAAATAATACAGACCGTTTTCCAAAATTTGTCTGTCGTCACACAGGTTTTTATTCCACATCGTTGTATTTTTACATTTTAACAAGTGTATACCTAGTCAGTGGTTGTAGTTACATCCGCCTTCCCCCTTTCTTAAATTATATAAATATATTAAAAAAGATAAAATCAACAATCGCCCTTAAACTACATATTATTATATTAAATACGTAAAAACGTCCGCCTTTACTTCGTTTGGGAAAATATTCGTTCATTTTTTATCCACACTCCATAGAACGATCCACTCTTTCGAGAATGCTATCCACGTCACTGTAAGTAATTATGAATACATTGTAAGTTTATTCGTTTTACAGTTATGAAAAATGGTAAACATTTTCGACTGCAGCTTGTAAACTTTAACACAGAAACTTCCTTATTATATACTCAAAGTACTCACAATATACCTTTTTCAAAAACACAACCTTAAAAGCCATTCCATCTTTGAAAACTTCCATCTCTTAACTTGAACCAATAAACTGGGAGCATTTTGTTTGTAATTTTATGTTTTCTTTTCATTGGACTATTCCTGTAGTGTTTGCCTAGACAGACCTTCTCTTCAGCTTTGTTTACTGTTACAATTATTGCTCATGTTTTCAACAAGGAAAACGTAAAGGAGATAAAGCGACTTTAAATGTTAGGACCACTTTATCTTACAATTAAATGGTTGAAATCCCTAAGGCATAGTTGCGTAAGGGTTACGTGAAAACAATGCGTCCTGGGGTAGCGGCGATGCGGTGTGGGGGAGGGTGAGTGCTTTAGAAAGCATTGTTAAGAGTGTGCATGGGTGGGTTTGGATAGAAAACAAAGGTAAGAAGAGAAGAGTGTAGAATATTTCAGGTCACAAAATAATTCCGGAGTCATGTGTAAAATTAAAATAAATATATTATTTTGGTTTTGAATTTTTATTTTTCATCGGGTAATCGTAAGAAATTATTTAGTTCCTAAAAATCCCCTGATGGTTAATATGTGTGACAATACGATACAGATTACAGAGGCGAAAAATATGACCTTGTTGTACACACTAATAAATTTCCTTTGTGAATACAACATGTTAGTATTGGTAACTCCAATGACAGTCTTTTGCTTGTATACATGCAACTCTTGCTCGTGTACACGCAATTACAGTAGGCTTATGTTACGGCTTGAATATCCCAACATATTTTATGATTCTAGTTTTCAATAAAAGGTTGTTATACATGTATGAACACCATTGTGACATAAATATTGTTGATACCCTCCTTTGGAATATTGGAAAAAAGCATAAAAGAAGCTGTTTATTCAAGCCCTGATTGCGTTGTCCGTTTAATGTACAAGAGTAGGTTGTGCGTTCTACACAAGCATTAAGGCTGTCACCGGACTTCCAAGTTCTTGTCAACCCTAACATGTTGTATTCGTAAGGTAATTTCTTAGCGTGTAATTTATTTCAATTCTGTATTTTGATATTACATAATTTTACTACATCAATGTATGAATAACGCTTGGGAAGTTCTGAAAGTTTGCTGTAACTCTGTGACTATGATAGAATGGCGTTACTAGAGCAAATACTGAAATTTCACTTCGACTTAGAGGTGGTGTATTTTTTTTCGTCGTTCTGCGGGAGGGAGAACGACAGTCTGTCAATAGCATTACAGCACGGTGACCGTGTTTTACAGCCGGTTTGTTTGCTATTGGTTGATCTTCGTTTTCCCTCCCGTAGAACGGTCAAAAACAATATGCCTAAGGACTCCTTGTAAAATGTAAAATTATCTGAAGTCGAAAGTACCTGCGTTTTTCTTTGCAAATCTAGTCAACAATAAAATCAAAATTGTGCATATGCTGAACTCAGAATTCCGTGCCGATTTATAGTATTTCGGAGAATTATTATTTCATGATAAATTCAATCAAGTTGTAATATATATAGTTCCTTATACGAAATTTTCAAATTCATTATTCACTATGTATAAATTTCATAAATTTAACCTTATTCAACAATTTTGCGTTTAAATATGAAATATTTTTTATTAGTCTAGATTATTATGTACTTATTTGATTGTATAGAAATAAATATAAGAAAGAAACGTTTAGTACTTGCAGTAAGGTTTTTTTTGTTCCACGGATGCATACAACAGGTTTGTTCCACGGATGCATACAACAGGAACTAACATCTGGAATTTTAGTTGTCGTATGCCCGGTTGCACCAACAAAAATGGAAAGTTAAACTTTGATACAATTTAGTTGAGATTCAATCCCATGTAATCAAATGGGACTAAAATCTTACGTCAAATTTAATTCCAGTTTAATTTTGTCTTTTCTGTTGGTGCAACCGGGTAGTAATCATGTAAAAGTAAAGTTATACTTTGAAGTAGTTTGATGTACTCATGAATTCTCATTTACTATTTGTCACAGGCAATTAATCATTGAATGAATCGCACTGAATCCCATTCACAATCATTCAACGATATTTACTGAATGTTTTCACTGCATATGACTATGCAGGGTTGTACTTCAGAAATATTTAAGATTTTGAAACTATCGAACAAAGTACAGAAATATTTTGTAGATACTTATTTGGGGAAGTTAGCAGCATAGTCTTGATGCAAAAGGTATTTGTATATTCAACGCTTTAAATTAAACAATGATTTCCAAACGTTTTACTTTTAACAAAAGGAAATGTTCCTCGGTGGAAAATACGAGATAACGAAAGAAAATTTGAGCTTTTATGGAAAGACGGAGTTATACTAAAATATTTGTAGTCCAATGTGAAATAAAAATGTGCTTTGATACTGAAAAATTACATAATTATAGTCTAGTGCCTATATTCACGTACATAAATTCAAGTTGGAGAGATTAATTTTGGTACTTTAGAATGAAATCTAACAGTCCTGTAAGTCGATGTGTATCAAATACAGAATTTTCACTTCAATATAAAGAAGCAACTCTTGTATACATTTTACTGAAATATTGCAGACTCTTAAGCATTATACTTTATCCCATTTATAATTGTATATTTAATCAACTTCAAATATAAAACCCAACCCCCTAGCAATACTGTGTGAACACCATTGAAAATACTGACAATTTAAGGCAAACAAATTGTAAAATTACACAATGCATTGATCCTAATTACCGTCTCAGTTCATACCATCCAACTACAACAAATCTAACATTTGAATTCCAAGAAAACTCCCCAATACAAAAACCACTTTCTGCTCCATTATTTTTCATCACTTCAATTCCATCCTCATGTAAAACATGCCTTTTTTGAACCCCTTTCCCTATCTCAATCGTCCCCAGGAATGCTTAATTCGCCTAATGAAGACACACGAAAGGACTTTGTGAATACCACTTGCCTTCCAATTGACATTAAAAGAGGTCTAAAGACTCCTCTTTGATGAAACTTACACGTTTATTACACTAACTTGTATAATTTATAACAGTAATGGCCTCTATGGGCTGAAAGCTCAGTGAATGTTGGATTTCTTCGACATTAAGGTGTCGTATAGGATTTAAAAGTATTTGTAATTATATTAATGTTCGTTTTTGATACGGGATTATTTCTGAGATGTTTCATTAAAATGGATGGAGTGGCAGTTGCTTTTACTTCCAGGGAGTTTGAATGGGTATACAGTTGAGTTTTTGAAGCAAGTTTTCCCAGTTACAGTACCTCGTGCGGTATTGAAGTTGAATTTCCCTTTGATAAAAAAATATGTTTGCTTTGGAGTACATAAATCTGTTAAATTTTGCTTAAAAGCCTCGTATTTTTTCCTGCACAGTTCAATATGTCAATAAGTTATATTATACACAAAAAGAAGTAGAAATTTATACTTGAGATTTTCCAGCAAATACTTGTAACTCTGTGCATAAATATAAAGGAATACTGTATGAAGAATTAACTTAATCTTCTACAGTAATTTCTTCTTTTTTATGAATGTAAATACAAGTATTTGCTAGTAAATTCCAGGCATAAGATTTTACTTCTTTTTATGCGTACTGCCCAATCGGTTTAGATGCAATTGGTTTTCCAATATTCAAGTGCTGGTCACTTTGCCAGATTCCCAATGTTATTCAAGGTAATAATAACATAATATAAAAAACATATTATATTACTTGTTCCTTTATACTTCGCAAACCATCCATAAGTTGCATAAATAAATATATTACACAAGGGAAATATTTGATTGCATATCTGAGGTAATAGGGTCCAGTAGTCAATTGCTTAACCACGTTACAGACTGTTTAAACTTGGTAATATGTGTTTAACCGTGTTCTGAGGGTTTAAGCTTGGTAATATACGTGACCTCATATTTCCTCTGATGCAATATTTCGATAATGTAAGAACATTTTGTTTTTCACCAAATGAATCATATATACGTTCAAAGGAAGGAAATTGCTCTTTAGGTAGAAAATGCGTGTTCTGTTTCTTTAAATTTTTATCAGTTTTCAGTTTGCTTTGTTGTCGAAAAAATAGTCTCTCTCTCTCTCTTTTTTTTTTTTTTCATGATAAAAATTTAACTCTGAACCATTAGACAATCGTGTGGTAAGGCTGCCATTATGCTGGTCATTCATTACTCCTATTTCGAATTGAGAAATGGCTTTCCGACAGACACTAATCGTTGGTGTTGTATTTTTAACAAGTAAAAAAGTGGAAAAACATGAATTCAATATGCTGTCAGTGGTATTCTTGTTTGAATACTATCAAGATTCAAAAGTAATTGTTCTTACATATTCTAATAATTGAACTTAACTCTAATCCATCTTATCCTCTTTTCTTGCAGTGCTGTGGTGTGTAGGTGAGAGGGCATTGGATTGCCTCCTCCGTGCCATCTGGCGAGATTTCAGTGCTCCAACTGCTTCCCCTAATCTTCAAAATAAGTGAATACACGTCGAGAAATGGATGGCTACGGGGAACAGGTAAATAAACAGCCCATGTGCATGTTTAAATGTAGGGATACAAACGAGACGAGACTAGTCTGGATCTCATCTCGAAATTAAAGTCGATATGAAAACGAGATTCATTAAATATTGGTTGTGACGACGCCGAGACTTTTTTTTTTGTGCGTTTCGAAATTCTCCTTTTCCTCTAATTTTACTTCAAGCGGGTATTACGTTTCCAACATTACTTAAAATTGGACATGACTTTGTTCACTAATAACTTGGTAACGAAGCCACATTTTTTTACTTTACAAAGACCGAATTGATTCCACTTGGTAATGAAATTTCAAAAATAAATTTATTTAACAATGTCATTTATATTTAGATATGGTGTAAATTTACGTTTTTCACTAATTTATTAAATGTTCTGCACAATGTTGATGCGCAATGTAGTCCCACGTGGACCTTAATTTTTCACTGCAGATTCAGAATCTGTAACAAAATTATTTTTGTCAGTTTTATTAAGGCAGTTATTGACGACCAAAGTTTTCATGTTTCTTCAGATTTTGATTTATTCTGGAATTATGTTGCCGTACATTGCCTTTATTGCGCTGATTCAGTTTTTTCTATATCATTTACACTTTCCACAAATTCAAATCTCGTACTCCCCTGCTTCCAACTTTTTTTTATTTGGATTTTGGCGGAAAAAAAGGAAATACCCGAATCAATCATTTCTTGATTATTATTATTATTATTATTATTATTTCATTGTGTATTCTTTGTTTTGTTCTTATATTTCGTATTAACAACAACAACGGTTTTCTAACCTTTTTGCATTTTCCTTCATATTTTTAAATAAATTCTATGAATCCAGACTCCAGTTGATATTAAGACTGAGGTAGTTCAAACTGAAGGCCGACAGACTGGTTTAAATCTTGTCTCATCTTATTTGTATCCCTATTTTACAAATATATCAAAATTATGTGGTATTTACGCTGGACACTTCATAGTCCAGCGCAGTCCTTTAAACATAGCCCAATCATACTCCAGCGTAATCCTCTAACATAGTCGGACCGTATCACCATAGTTCAGTCATAATCCAGCGAAGTCCTCTTAACGTTGTCTTCATATTTAGACCTTTGTTCAGCGTATTTCGAGTTTTCGACCACCTTCCAGGGTAGTTAGTTTATCCACGTAATCTTTAGTCTGGCAGACATCCTATTTCGAAGTACTCAGTCTCTCGGATTGAAGCTTCAAGTATCTTTTTCACTATCAGCTCTGCCTTTCTATTTCAAAGTAAAGAAATGTTTTTGGAGTACCACATTATTGAAATACAAACAAGCTTTCTTGACCTTATTATTTCACATCGTCAATCAGTTCACTCGTACAACCGAACTTTCAAGGCAGAAAAATCTTCCATCGTTCGCATATATATCTAAAATCTAATGCGAGTAAACCAGTTTTGTACATTTTAAGTTTAATCTTCTGCTGGTACTTTTGTATTAGTGAAAAATGACCTTTGCTCTTTCTCTGTAGTATTTCGTATAAAAGCTTAACAAAAGAGGAACACATAATCACACTAATGATAATCCGGTCCCTGGCAGTAATTAGTTACTTTTAATCTAGCACTGTTAATGGTACGTACTTTTCCTTGTTTACAAATGTAGGTAATAATCTATGGTATCCTTTTAAATGTTGTTTATTACCAACTGTACAGAAGGACGTTTATTAAACTGAAATGCACAGGCAAGTATAGGTTTCAGTGGCGTATATAGGAAGGTGTTACTAAGAATCTGAACCCACCTCCTTTCAGATTTCCTTTATTGTACATATGGAAAAATATAGGAAAAAGATAATTGAAAATTCGTAGATTTTCGGATACTCTGAACAGTTTTTTTTTATGAAGTTCGTCGATAAGCTCGGTCATGACAATCTCATGGCCTGCATTATTGCGATCACTCCGTACTATGCATATTAGTTATATTTAATTTAAACTTACAACAAGTTAAACTCTTCCATTATTATTTAATTGAGGACCCTTTTTATTCTTTAAATGTGATTAAATAATTTCATTTTCATTATTATTCTTACCTACCCCTATCTTAATTATTACATATATTTTTTTCAGGAAGTAGATTTTTCCTAATTATGTAGTTTACGCATTGCCATGGTGTTGTCTTATGAGTTGTTGTCGAACTTATAAGATTCCGTACTGTTCTTCAAAGTAAATGAAAACAATACAACACC
>JAQFYR010001404.1:0-10171 GCA_034694985.1 Campodea silvestrii
GAAAGCTCTATCGCTTGCGTTTTGTGTTGATCAGAATAGACCCATTTGACTGCATTTTACTTAACGTACGCAATTAAAAAAACATAAAATTTGACATGAAGTACTTTCTTAGGCATTTTAGGTTTTAATGAAACTCGTCTTTCCACTTTCTAAACCTGTTTCGGGGCCATTGGTCCCAGTTTCAGGAGGAAAAAAATAATAAATTCACAAAACAAACAAAACATCACAGTATATCACAGCATAATACCTGTATTACGAATTTAGATATGCTGTGATGTTGTGTTTGTATTGGGAATTTATTATTATTTTTCCTCCTGATGATGATGAAAGCAATGACCCCGAAACTGGTTGAGAATTAATAAAAAATAAAATAAAAACAACTAAAAAAAAGTAGAGCAATGAGTTTCATTAAAAACATTAAATGTGTTAGTGCCTCTACTGTAGTTCAAAATACTTTTCGGTTTTCAAAGTTACTTTCAATAACTGTTTTTAAATTCCACGTCCTTATAATTATATGGTTGGCCACAAACTCATATCTAGAAAGATGCTAGGAATCACGATATAGCACGATTCCACACAACGTTGCATGCATATTGCTAACCCAGTGCTTTCTCTGTATATATTATTATCTTTGGTGTTATTGTCGAAGTGAGATTTACAGAAATATCTGAATCAAAATCCATCATTCTTTAACTGCTTGACAATAAATAAATGAACACACATTAATTTTTTGCAAATATTTGGGCCTAATTGTTTTCGCTTATTTTGCATTAATTTATGTTATATTTCAGATTTACCAGGTTTCAAATCCTCCGTCACCGGACACACAATTTCCAGGTTATCCGGACCCATGCAGACAGACTGGTCAGGTAACATGTTTTAATTTTTGTAGTGTAAATTTGATTTCCAAAATATGTTATTGTGGATCTGTTCGGACTAATAAATATTACTGTAACTTTTTAAAACAAATGTCATTACAAATGTATCGCCGAATCGCGTGACTCTTTACATCGCCTTTGTACAGTTTGTGTATATTTTATCGGTTTTTGTCAATTTTATTGGTTTTACAAAAAAACAATAAAAAATATCGGATTGTGTAAATTTCAATGGTTTTTAGAAACTTCATAATTTTTCAGAAAGTTTTTTCCCAACACGTCTGTTCTATATACCTACAGTACATTTTAGAATCACTCAAGTTAGCAAGAGCTACGAGTATACGTTTCACAACGATGTATTTACTTTACATTGTAATACTTTGAAATGGACGATTCTCCGCATCGTTTACTCAATATTGATAAAATATAACAAACGCGTTTCAGCAAATTTATAGACAAGGTTAATTAAACAATTTTTCTCTTTTACAGCCGTTACCAATATCCAATGATACTAACTACACACAGAATAGTGGAACAAATACTTACTCAAGATCATCAAGCGGTATAAATGATAAAAAGTTGTGACGTACGTCTAAAAAAAAAAGTTAAATAATTATTATTTACAGGATCTTCTGTCACGTGGTCTTGGCAAGACGATAATGGCACTTGGGTTGAATATGGAAACGTGAACAATATTGGATCAGCAAAAGCTGCAATCACATCGGATGAAATAGAATCGGCTTACCAACAAAATGAAAACGGTATACTTTCATTCAAAGCATCCACTGGTTTTCAGTATGTTCTGAATTTTAATCGAATGGTTCAAGAAAATGTACAAAATAAGACAGTACGTAATATACGTAGAGCTTGGAATCAAACGGGCGATCAACTTACAAATCAGTTTCAAAATCTGAGTATTGGTCAATCTGACGTGAAATGGTATTGGCAACATGAAACTGGTAAATGGATTGAATATGATGACAAATCCTTTGCAACTTCTGATGAGCTAGAAGGATTATATCGAGCAAATCCAGATAGTTTAATTGAGAAGCCTAATCCAAATGGGGGATTTTATTTGATAAATTTTGCTGATATGTCACAGACGAATTTGACATCTAATATAAGACGTTGCATTAAACGGGTCGCATCATCTTAAATATTTTTTTCAACTGTAATATTAATATTTATTAATGAAACTTTTTGTATTATGTTTAACAATAGTGATTATTTTGTATCATGTTTAACAATAACAATTGTGATGATTCGGTGACAAATAAAATAATCTATTTTGATTGCTTGTTAGTGATTCTAGTTTAAAAACGGTCAATAGGTTCGCATTTTATTAATTTAACATTAAAGTTAAGTTTCAAACTGCATTTGTTAAAAAGTACTAAATTCCTATACTTGTTTTGTTATAACGTATTTTACTTACCATAGTAAATTCTTGATTCCTTATTACTTTATTTTCTATGAAACTGTTTATGTAACTATAGTTTATTATATAAATGAGTAGATGCACTCTCTGAATTCTACCCAATATCCTTGAAAAAAAAAAAAAAAAAAAAAAATACCAATTTCATTGAAATGGTCCACAATGAGGAATTCTGGTCCATTTTCATCTAAGATCTCCAAAATTCGGAGGTTTTAATTTCACGCAATTTAAAAGATATGAGATAGAACGACGCCAGTCAAACTCATTTTAATAAATGATCACATTTACATATAGATTCAAGTTTGGTATTATTAACAGGCATAATTACATTAATTAAACAACAATTTTAAGAAAAATGTTCTCCAGGCGGAATGGAACCCGGCACTTCTCGATTTAGCTCCAAGCATGCAGACCACCACACTACGGAGAATCTAGATTTTTCTTCGTCTAACTGTAATCACTACAACACTATAGAAGTAATACATGTTTGCACAATATAAAGGATACACGCTCAAAAAACATCAGTCGAATTTCGACTGAATCTATCAGTTAAATTTTTTTTTCTGGTTTATTAGTCGAATATCACATTTTAACTATCAATCATAGTTATTTCGAACAAAGAGTTAGTCAATTTAACTGATTAAATTACTCGTACCTTATTAAAAAAAATCTCAGTGAAAACGACTGATATACTGAGCTATTCGGTAGTAGTTTCACTGTTTCAACTGATATCAGTTAAACTCCATACGGGGTTTAACTGATTATTATTATTATCTTGATTTATTTATTTTCGACAATAACACAAGATCTACAGTATGTAGTTTACATGATATTTTTATCCGATCTGGATTATGTTCAGCAAATTTTCTCATGAGGTTTTATGTGAGAAATTCTGTACCTTCATTTCATTACACACCAACCTATTAAAAAACAAGATCTTCCATATATTTAGAGGATATAACACCAGCTCAATGAAATACATTCCCCCTTTTTTTTTCATGTATTAATGTTTCAAATACAAAAATAACTTCAAATGATGAACAGGCCGAATAATTCCTTCGAATACACAAAATTTCATACAATTGCTTTTTCAAAATATTCATCATTTTTAAAAAGTAATTCAAAATATTCATCATTTTGAAAAAGTAAAGGGAATCTGCTTGAACGTTCGCGTCCATTCTTTGAAACTTCATATAAATCACTGTGTGAAGAAAATATAACGCTTAGTATATCGGTATATTTTCAGAGTGTATAGAACACATCGATATGTCGCACAACTATAATCATAATATTTTAATTATGTAAATATTGTACTGAATATTAGAGGATTATAGGATCAAGCAGACATGTGTCTTATAACCCTTTAGCCCTCAGGGGCTACTGTCACCTATGTATAGAAGTAATGGGTATGGGAAGGCTCGGCATGCGACCGCGGTTTCGTCCCTTCAGGACTCATCAGGCTTCAGGCATGCTGTACTGGCTACAGTTCGAGGCCACTAATACGGACCTTTTATCTGTAGCGTCAACCGTCTGCGCCACACAGACTGTTGACAAACACACCAGTACTAAAAGGATATTTACGGTACAGTGGTCGAATGGATATAGGAAATAGGATAGGAGAAATGCGGGATATTTGAACTTCTTAATATTCAGTATGTACATAAGACTGACAGTGGTAAACAACTCCCGAGCAACTATGCTGCTACAAGTAGCCTTTTAGATAGAATATATCATTAATAGATGCTACCGCTGATATCTATGGCAACAACTCCATGCAAAGCATGAATTACAAGATCTAAAACTATATCCTTGAATCCTTATCAATCGTCCACCAACCGATCTCTTTTTTTTTATCACGAGACCCCCTTATCACTCCACGAAACAAAATAATCACACATCACTCCCGACAACTGGCGGAGAACTCAGCAACCACTCCAAGCAAAAATAGAAATCCTCTCTAACAATTTCAATTTCCTTTTTCTTCTTCAAACAAACAAAGACAAATCGGCAACACCGCTGAGTACATCTGCAAAATCCGCGGCAGCAGTAAATCCGCGTCGCATCCCCAATCTATTGGTATCAATAGAATGAAGTACTGGTTCAGGTATATGCTGGAAGACTTAGGGTTGTTCATGGGCGTTGGGATGATTTTTTTGTTGGGGGTGGAGTTATTTTTTATTGTTGATGGTACGAACTGGTGAGTAATTACGCTGAAAAATGATTTGGTTTTTGTGATATACAGTACAGCCTACACTGCTGCACAAAATGCGAGGAAGAACTTGTTAGTGTCCGCGAAATTATGGTTTGGAAACAGAACGAGGCAGCTCAGCTAACGGAAAATCGATTTCAAAAAATGTAATTTAAAAGGACCGTCGCAGTTTGGACTGATAACACTATTTATGTACAGTTTCACTTTAATGCACTGTTTTGATGATATAATACAGCCTACATTATACAAGAGAATAGGGTCTTTCTTTAGAGGTCTTGATTTTTTAATCAAAACTGTGAATCGGAAGACAGCAGCCAGCTGAGGCCAGCTTTAAATTTTAAGTATATTTTATGTCGTTGGATCAGAAAAAATAGATTTTAGGGAAGAAAATAGAATCGTTCAGGTCTAGGGTAGGCGTTGAGGTTGTTGTTATAAATCCAATGAAGGGGTAGTCGAGGCAATATATCCCAAGAAACGGATCCAAAAGTAAAATTATGCATAACCAGTGTATTCTGCATCGGAAAATCAATGGTTACTCTAAAATTCTTATGAGAACATATTTTTAAAAATTGGTTTACTCTTATCCGCCTAGTTCTGTTTCCAAACTATAATTTCGCTAGCTGTCCATCTACTGGAATATTTTGGCAGCCGATACGATGCAGCGTCCAGACGTGGAATGACCTCCACTCCGCAAGATTCACTCCACTCGAACTCCGACTTCGGTGGGGAGTCGGAGTGGAGTGATATTTTGTGCTTGAGTTCGGAGTGGAGTTCTATTTTGTGCTTGAGCTCGGAGTGGAGAGATATCTTTGAGTGTGAGTGGCGTGATTTTGACAAAAAATATATTTTGCAATTTAAATCATTTAAATGAAACAATATATGTAAATGTAAGTTTTAATATTAATATTTTGCTATTATTTACGCGCATGAATAAATAAAAATGAAATTGTCCTAAAAATGAAACTACTGTATAACAAGTTCTAAGTCGTGATTTCGTCTATACTGTACAGTGTACATGCTGAACATCAATATTTATTTTAGGCATTTGAAATAATCATTCCTAAATTATAATTTTGCCACAAATTCCCCAAATTTGACAGACCGTGGTCAACCTCAACCCCAAATAGCGACACTCCTGAACAAACTCTTTTTCCTAGAGAAAATCCTCTGCCAATTACATCGTTTTTTCTCTGTTTTGCTGTGCACAGCAAGCAAGTTTTTGCCGGGAGCTAAACAGAGGTCTCAAGTTTGCTTAGATCAAAAGTTGCAATGAAAAAGGTTTCTCTTTTCAATATAATGCTTGGGTTGTATAATTAAAAAGGTAGATATGTACTAGGGTAAAAGAGAGTTTAAGAAGTTTTTTTCTTTTTTCAAGATGGCGGATAGTAGAGTTTCTTTTGATGGTTTTTTACAGTAGAGTTTATGAATGCTTGTTTTGGAAAGGGTAAAGTTTAATAAGTTACGGAAGTTTATGTAAAGTCCGGAGTTTTTCAGTTGTTGTTTATGAGTCTTAAACTGTTGTATCTTAATTTTTTAGCGTAGTTTCAGTCAGTGGCGTAAGGAGAGATCATCCACGGGGGGGGGAGGGGGTATTGAAATAGTATTAATTTTGTAGCTCACTTCAGAGTGAAACTTTTATAGGAATTAGTGCAGAAAAAGTATATATAATATTGTAGTGTGTACGAATAAGTGTTAGTATGAAATTCAAGACCAGAGGTGGGAGAACTCCACTCCGTTTCCACTCCGCGAGCTCCACTCCACCAACTCCAGTCACACTCCGACAACGGAGTGGAGTTGGAGTGACATTTTGTTCCCGCGTCCGGAGTGGAGTCGGAGTGGAGTTCTGTTTTGTACTTTATCTTGGAGTGGAGTTGGAGTGGAGATATGTATTTGAGTGGGCGCGGGTGTGGGGTGTGAGTGGAGTTATTTCCCGAGAAAAAAAATTACGTTCTAATTTACATAATTTAAATGGAATGATACATGAGAAAATAAGTTCTAATATTATTTTTTTGTAATTATTTACATGTTTACATAAATAAAATTTTCTCAGTGCATGGTAGGGTAAGTTATTAGTATTTCACTCCACTCCAACTCCACTCACACTCGGACTTCGAAGGGAAGTTGGAGTAGAGTGACATTCTGTACTTCAGACCGGAGCAGAGTTAGAGTTGAGTGTTGTTTTAAGTCTGTAACTGGAGTGGAAGTGGAGAGTGCTGTCCATAAACTGTCAGTTCCACCTCTGCCTACGTAAGTGTATACACTTGTCTCATATTTTTCAAATTAAAACTTACTCCACCTAAAATTATAATATCTCAATACTTAACAAATGCAAAACATATTGAGCAAATCCCCTGTGCTCTTAATGCACAGTCATATATCAACAGTAGGGGAGGAACCTTGTAATTATACCCTGCGTTAGGATGTTATCATCAAGCAGTGGCGTACGCAGTATGGCGTCACTAGGGGTTCAACCCCCCCTTCCATGTTGACATTATGTATATATAAAAACAAGAAAATATGAAAATACATAAAAAAGCTGTTTTCTTATGATAATAAATTGAATTTTTTTCACCCTCATTGCATTCGGGCTTGACAATATAGTCTGACTTCATAAAAAAGAGAGAATTTAACGTCTCCAACTTGCATTTTATATTCTACACATGTATAATTATAGGGACTCGCTGCGCTTCGATTTCCGTTTC
This sequence comes from Campodea silvestrii, assembly GCA_034694985.1. Classification (NCBI taxonomy): domain Eukaryota; kingdom Metazoa; phylum Arthropoda; class Diplura; order Rhabdura; family Campodeidae; genus Campodea; species Campodea silvestrii. The sequence goes on from JAQFYR010001404.1 coordinate 7,219, forward strand.
TGACCTCTCGATTAGGCAATTTTTCTTTCCATCAAATACCCCTTCTAGCAAAGTCATACGTCATTCCTACGCTTTTGCAAATTTGCGGAATACACTTCTTGAATTTTCTCGCAAACAATTCACTGATATATTTTTTTAGACTTATACTGCTTTAAAATTTTGCAAGTTACAAAATATTTTTCACTGTTTCCCACTGCGATTGTAGTATGTCATACATGACGGACGACAAATGGAAACTAGGCCTATATATATTCGCAGTGCAAATAAAAAAAATTGTGTCAATTTCAAATACCATATTTTTCACTTTTCACCCCCCCCCATTTCACGAATCCTGCGTACGCCACTGTCATCAAGGTTGTGTTAGCCGATAATATATTGATAAGGACATGTGAAGACGAAAGTACGAAACCATTGATGATCTTGTGGGGGTATAACGAAATCTATTTCACATTTTAATGAAAGAACGCTGATCCTTTAATTCCCGATCTGGGAGTACGCTGGTCCCCTTTGGAGTTGCCATCAGATGATTATCAAATAGTTCAATTCAAGAAGTTCAACTGTATCAATTATTATTTTTGAAAAATATTATAGAGCGTGATATTAAAATAAAATATGTAATCATACTTGAAATGTGTTGATACAATATTTTCGTCTCTGCTGTCTCTGCATTTCTACCTATAACATTCACGAAGAGTATGATACTCATTGTCATTCATGAATTGAAAATAGAGGCATAAATACGTTTTACACATCATAGCGGAACGCTTCGCAAAATAGTATGACAATTATTTGAAAATAATCAATACGCACATTCAATCAAATCGTGTCAAATTGTTAATGACTGAAAAGATTTCGCATCACAATAGTCGGATTGTCGTGGAAATGATGCAATTTCATTGCCAAATTTGATAAGCAAAGAACAATATTTTTTAATTGTAGGCTCCAGTAGTAAAGCGTTTTATCACTCTTGAACTGCTCTGGAAACTACCTTCTTCTAACCAAGGAAACATGGATATAATGGGTATGAACATCGGTTTGGGATACGACCGTGATTTCATCCCTTCAGGACTGATCCGGAATGTCATCACGGGGACGGCATTAAATCCATAATACTGGGCTTTTGTACCGCCCTCCGAAGATACAGCGACCCACGTTTTAACACAAAGCATAACGTTTAATAGCATATATGGCGTAGTAGTGGCATTAGACTGTATACAAATGTGTATAAGGTATTATACATGTACATACAATCGTGGAAAGCGATGAATTGTATTAATTTTTCATTTTGATTGCCATCCTGTGTGTATATAATACCTAGGCTACTTTCGTACACAGAAAACGTCCTACAGCACGCTCATTTCTTGTCTTTAAAAAGCATGTTGTGAAATTCAACATTATATTTAGAGAATCAATAGCAATTCCACTATGTTTTTGTATTTTTGTGTCATAAAATTGAGCAAAGCATAATACGATACTGAGAGAATACAGAGTGGAATGTTCACGAAAACAAACAGAATAAGCCTGCTCTGTAGGGAGTTTTATTTTGGCTACTGCAGTTTCGCACTCAAAAGTGCATCATCTGGTCTTTCAGCTAGTAAATTCACAAATTCATGAAGGCTCACAATATGAGTTTGTTTTCGTGAGCAAAGCATGCTGATTACGCTCAAAAACTTTGATTCATATCAAAGTTTTTGATCATAATCATAAAATAATGAAAAGATAAATTTCCTGTAACCGAAGAAAGCTGGAATATGATCTAATACCGAAGTGTTCTATAAAGATTTTCAGAACTGTAGCAATTTCATTTTTTTAAGTGAATCGCATACACGCTGGTTAACATATTCGTCCCTCCGAACGGAGCGCGGCGGACGCCAATTAACCTACGTGGGCAGCAGTTACGCAGAAATAAACATAATTATTTCAAAGCTAAGTATACATTTTTCTTTAGAATATCACCAGAACATATATATATATATATAAATTAATGTCATTATGTGAAATATCAATTTACGTAAATATTGTTACCATTTAAACATGAAAGGAAAAAAATGGTGTTCCTATCATTATCTCGCATCATTTGTACTAATGGTACACCAGAAAATAGCAATAAAAATTTACATCATTAACTCAATCTAGGTCACATCTAATATTGATTTTACTTTAACAAAGGGAATAAGTAAATCGTAACTCATTTGCTACAGAAACGTACATCGCGACAGTAGTGTTATTGAGATATCCATATTTTACTAGTTCTGGAATTCAGAATTTAACAAACAATGATTATCATGGAATTGTTTTCTTCAACCGTTGTGCTGATCGTAACATTAATCGGACATGGTAAATATGTTTATTAATGATAAACATGTTTCCCTTGAAATATAAAGTAAACATGTTTACAACTAACTCAATCTAGGTCACATCTAAAATTGATTATATTTTTGTATCCATCTTGAAGAAAATAAATACCTTATACACAACAGAAACTTTCGTCGTGGCAATAGTGGTTTTTGAGAACTTTTAATTACCTGTAAACGAAGTTGGACTACTACATGCAATCATTACAATGGCATTATTTTCAAACATTTTGTTGGTCGTAATTCTAACCGGTATCACTTCAATTAAAATACCAATATACGAGAATGCAGCTCTTACTGATATACTTCAACAGATATCAGGTGAATACTACAGTAATGCTACAATTGTTTTGTGCTACGTACCTAATATAACAGAACACTCTCATGGATTCTTAAGAGAAGTTACAAAATATTTGAACATGATGAATATACCTTATGTGGAAAGTGTGATTCGGAATCCACAATCTGTATACGGATACGAAAGACTTTCTATTAAGATGGGATGGTTTGATGAGTACATTTCATCACAATTATACCGAGATGAAAGTGGCGTTTTATTTAATTCTCGAAAGCATGGTACCCACATTTTGTATCTTATT
>JAQFYR010001405.1:0-10171 GCA_034694985.1 Campodea silvestrii
CAATTTCTCAATAAACTTTTCTACTTTTTGTTCAGTTTATATTGTAATATAGATAATTTTTAAAGAAATTCAGCATTTGAACTTCTTTTTGTAAGATAATTTAGCCACCTCATAACCACTTCTATTTGGAGGACTGGTTAAAATATCTGAGGACTGGAAATGCCAACCACCACTACCATAGCTAGATACATCCCTGATAGGCCAAATGCGGAAATAATCAGTGAAAAACATGCGTTATCAATTTTTATGATATTTTAAGAATTGAAAATAGATCGTGATTTTTTGGAACTTTCGTCATTTCTTGAATTTTAGCTGCTCACTTCGAAATCTAGGCGCTTTTGGCAACTGGGTGCCTGGGTTTTTGCACTCTTGCATTACAATAAGATATCCTGGCTACGTAATCACTAATCACTAAAAAAATACAGCCGGTTTTGGGCTTGTCATCATGGAGAATTCGATGATGCAAAGGAATTTGACTGTATAACCAGTATAACTGTATAAGTCTATCAAGTCCAAGTCTACCTTAAAAGCCTAATAAGTTATTTACCATCTTTAATAACATCGAGTTGTATATCTTCCTGTTTGTGAGGTGTGTAGAACTTCCAGTACTGATCAGGACTCATTGAGGTTAGCTTTAAAAGTAATACTCGTGCCGGGAGAGGTTCACCAAACTGTTCATACATTCGATACAGAACAGATACAGGAGGCATACCACGTAAACGAGAAAGACGATTAACTACAACAACGGAAAAATGAAGATTATATATGGAATCATGCTAATCTGAACTGAACAGAGAGAGATTTATATACTACCGTATGTGTTACCGTAATTTCACTATAAATATTTGGCAAATATAATTTTCAATATGCAATTGTGAAGTCATTCTCAGCAAAGTGAGGACCTTTCTAAAAAAATATTTTATAGGCCTATAGTTTCTGATGTGAACCAATTTTAACTGTTTAGGATAACCTTAGTACAGTCTATTAGAGAACATTAAGCATAATTAATTAATTATGTACCGTGCTTGTTTCATAATAGTAAAAATATAAAATTGGCAAATTGATTTACTAATTTTTATATTTTAGAATTAAAAAATTAAATCTAATGTTATTCCATCCCTTTTAAATTTTTAATAGTACAAAGAGTACAAATGCACCAGTATGTAACTGACCCTATACTGCTATACAGTTACATGCCCCGAAGTCTAATACAACTATTTTTTTTTACACAAAGTGGCAAGTGGGTTTCAAACCTACAATCAAGAGGAGTTAACTGTCCACAACCTTCAGTTTACATAAATGCTGCTTTACCATGATTGTAATTTATCTTTTACTATTGCTCCCTGTTTCTTTTTGTTCATATAATTATAGTCTGATTTAAATGGTCCATGATCTTTTTATTGTCTCGATTTCCACACTTGCAAACCATAGTTGTTTTAAAAAGCAATAAAGCATGCCTGTTAATCTACACTCAAAGTGTAACTTATCTCAGGCTATTTTAAAAAAATTGGTGATTATTAATTAGCCCTATAAGATTTTTTTCTTTTTCAATTTATAAACAATTACTCTGAGCCTTTAGTCTAGCATACCACGTACTAGCCTAAGATACTTCATGTATACAGTATTCATCACAATTTACTAGACCTATACTGTTCAAAAAGAAGACTAAAGCTTGTAGGCCTAAAGTATTCATATAAATGGGGACATTGATACTACAGCCTACAGGTCAATTTAAACAGCCTGAAATACACTGAAGAAATGAACTTTGATGTTTATAACTACTGTACACCATACTGAGATGATTTCATACTCAAAATAATATCCTTTAAACGTTTAAAGAACATTAAATTTCCTTTCCTTGCCCAATTACCTGGTTTGTTATCAGTAACCAATGTTATCAAATGATTCTTCACAACATTCCTAAGAGCTGTAGCCAACAATGGTTTCAATTGTGTTGTATCTTCCTTTGTATGCTTCTGATGTATAATAATAGCAAAGAGCATTATATATTCTAGAAATCTATAGAATAGAATGTCTTCAAATGGATCATGTGGTCTGGAAGCCACAGGAGAAGGGCAACGACGAGCTACGAAAGAAATGGTTCAATTAGGAAATGGACATAAATAAATGAAAAGTATTTTATCACCAATGTTGCAGATATTCTTAAAAGCTATCAAGTATGTGTCATGAGTCTCATGACAAATAGTCAGAGGTGCGAATTTGTGTTAAACATGATTGGAAAATGTGCTGTACCATGGTACCCTCGATACCAGGAGCGGTCTGATTTCACCAGGAACAATAAAATCGCAAAAACACACAAACAAACAAACAAAAAAATGAGCATAGTGATCAGATATAAAAATACACACATCAATCGAAATATATTAGTACTTTCAAGAAATGTACTGACTTTTATGAGCCTAAAGCCCTAAACCCTAAACCATCTATATTACTCTTATTACCATGATTGTGTGTAGTGAGAAATCTGTTATTACTTATTAACACGAAAAATGCTCTAAAATTAGATTGCTGATGAGAGGCATTTTACTGTTTCACAGCGTATGACTTTCTAACCTCAACATAATATTGTCAAGAGTCACGCATATTCGGATTATTCAGCTCATATGAGACGTTAGATAGTCAGATAAGCAATTACCGTAATGAAAAGAAAAAGTGACAAATTTAAGAAAAAAAAAATTCTCGTAACATCAAGAGGGAAGGTTTAAAGTCTGGTACCAGGAAGGTATGGCACATTTTCCACGCATGGTATTGAACTTGGCCTCACACATTGAGGACATGCTCGTAATTCTTCATCCCTCCCTCATTACCCTATCATTTTATTACAGTTTAAACCTCTCTTCACAATCACCTCATGTATTGAGGACGAGACGACATAATAACTTTTTAGTAATAAATTCTTCAACATGCTAATTCCTTTTTACAATTCAAAAATATAGTTACAAATAATTTACATAATTATATGCAATTAGTCAATTAGAACTCAATAAGCATCCATCTCCAGTGGCAATCACGAAGATAATTTAGTACAATGTTTATAAATTCGTGATTAAAGTGTTCAACAAACATATTGAATTTATTTGGTGGGTGCAAGCTGAGCCATTTTCTAAGCCACGATTCTCTCGAGATGTGGTGAAGGGGACAGTCATATAACAGATGCAACAGAGTGTTTTGGTCCTTCATGTTACAGTAAGTGCAAAATTCATCTCGCTTGAAGCTGAATTTGAGGCCATTGCCAATATACAGAGGTCCATGTTGGGTACATCTTAATTGCACATACAAATTCCTTAAACAGAAATTTAAATTGTCATTTAGATCTTTATTACCAATAAACTCATCCCAAAAATATTCTTTTACTCTAAAGTCCTCATGACTGTGTACATAAACTTGGTCAGATTGAATTGACATTTCAACGATTTGGTATATCAATTGATTTCCTGCATCATCATTACCATTTAGTACTTCCAAAAATATCTCCAGTACTCCATTACCTTTGCAAAAATCAAATAAATCATTTATCCAAAATTTCTGAGTATTGTATTGACCAAATCCATCCACCCAGTCATTTAGAGCTTCTGTAATCCAGACCTTTTCCTTGTTGTTTATATTGCTTATTAGGAAACGAGTTTTACTTTTTATTACCTGAGTATACAGAGGTCTGATACCCATTTCAAGTCTCAAGACAGAATTTGGACAGAAATTGCTTAAATAAAAACATTTCCTAAAAAAGTTTCCTTGTAAAGCTTCAATGGTGGGAAAAAGTTTGGAATGAAAAAACACACTACCATAGTCAAAAACAGACCTAATAAGTGAATTGAACATCTGACAAGTTGTGTAAAGATTTCTATTGTTTGCCTTCCTGAGAATAGCCATTACTTGATTTCCTGCCATTTCTGCGGATTTCTTTTTATTTATACAATCCAACATAAGATTTTGTTTCTTGTTAAAAGTACAACCTAGATATTTGTAGTTTTCTATAACGTCGTATGCAAAGTTTTCGACACTTATTTTGGAGTATTTGCAGGTATTTTTCCCAAAAGCAACAATCTTTGATTTTGTTTGATTTAATTTTAAATCCCGGTCTTTACAAAAATTTTGAACCACCTCCAAACTTCTTTTTAGGTCTGTTATTGTCTTAGCAATTAAACATACATCGTCTGCGAATATCATGACTTTGATTTCCGATTTTCTGGTTTTATTTAATCTGCATCCAACACCTCCTTCATTATTTAATTTGTCAATTAACTCCTTTGCATACAAATTAAACAAAATGGGGCTGATAATTTCTCCTTGTAATATACCGCGTTCTATTTTAACAAAGTTGGATAATTTACCATTTGTTTCAATGCATGCTATCGCTTTGTCATAAACCCCTTTAATTAAATTAACAAAATTACAATCAATGCCCATCTGCCTCATGATCCAAAACAATTTTTCCTGAACTACACAATCGAATGCTTTGGACATGTCCAAGAAAGCAACATAAATGTTTTCCTTCTGCAATTCAGCCTTGTCAATAAGATAATTTAGAATAAATATGTAATCCATGGAACTTCTACCTTTTCTGTACGCAATTTGTTCTTCTCCAAATAATTCATGATTATTACACCATTCTACGAGTCTTTCCTTACAAATCATCATAAATAATTTCATGATGCACATTAACAGCGATATAGTTCTGAAACCCTCTACATCATCTGTAATACCGTTGTTTTTACTGATGGGTACCATTTTAATGCGTCCCCAGCTATCTGGAATATTATTTGAGACTTTAATTCCGTTAAAAAGTTTGACCAAAAATTTAATAGCTTCCGGACCAAAATATTTTATGACTTCATTATTTATTCCATTCATTCCTGCAGCTTTCTTGGACTTTAACCTTCTTATAGTACATGCAATTTCATTAATAGTTATTTCCTTTTCGAAGACCTCATCATGACAATTCAGTCCCCCCTCTATTTCACATGGTAGGTCGCAATAATTTATAACAACCTGTTCGTCATATTGGTACATTTTTTCTAAATACGAAACCCATTTTTCGGAACTAACCGTACTCACAGATTTACCTTTCAACCGAAATTTTTTAATATTGTTCCAAAAATTTCTCTTATCAGTCATTAGTTCTAAGGACAAATTACGAAAGAAATTTTTTTTTTTGACTTGCACAAATTCATATATTCCTTGCGTTTGGATATATAAATCTTTACATTTTCATCATTACTTACTTTATGAAGTGCTCTAAGTGACTTATTTACATCTTTTCTTTTATTATTGCAATCCATATCATACCAAGGCTCATTTCCCGTTTTTTGACTAAATGTCTTATCACCTGATACAAATTTACCCAGATTACATTCAGTTAAAGCTTCGTAGATGTTATTACAAAATTCGTCGTATTCGTTGTTTACATTACAACCCTCAAACCATTCCGTGCACACACTTTTCTCATCACCTGCCGAGATTTTTTCATCCAATATATTTGCGAAATTCCTGTATGATTCTATATTGCTATTTTTAAACAGTATCCATTTCTTAGAATAATCGGTTTCATTAACACTGTCATGTAGGTCAAGATTACATTTACCAAAGTTTATTAAAGTTATTATTGGCAGGTGGTCAGATAAGTGCATACTATCCTCCACTATGAAATCTTCAATGCAATTTACAAGAACCCCAGAGCATATACTCCAGTCTATAACACTGCTACCATTTACACCCAGATAAGTATAGTTTCCTTCTGTATCCCGTCCAACAGTTCCATTGATTATATTTAACCCGTATTCTGTTACCATTTGATGTAATGTTTTTCCCAATGGATTTACCTTACTGTCTTTATTTCGACGTTCTTGCTGGAATGATTTGTCACAACATCTGTCAAGACGTTCTGGCATTCTAGAATTTAAATCACCTATTATCAATACATTATCATTTTCATCCATAACTGTTTCAATATACAATGCAAAATCATGAAAATTCTCGTTACTTAACTTAGGTTCAAAGTAAGTATTTACTACATCAACAACTTCAATTTTTTTTCTGTTATCACACTTACAGAAACATGCACATAAAATCCCCCAATCTTAACTCTTTTAATTCTGAGGCTTTTCTTTACAAGAGTAACTAATCCTGCTCTAGATCTACCAAATTTGTATAACCTTACATCATTACAAACAGCCATGTTAAAATTATCTTTCAAAAATTTACAATTTTCAAGAAATTTTTCATCTGTCCATGTTTCTTGTAAACAAATAACGTCATGCTTTAACAAAAATTCCCTGATATCTTTACATGCAATTTTATCTTTTAAACCATGTATGTTATACGAAACTATACTAATTTTACTACCATTTATATCCAGTTTCCTCCTTCTTCTTCCTGCATGGCTCCAGCAATCTCACACATCATCCACCTTCTCTTTACCATTCTCTGAATTCTCCACTTCAGTCGTCACCTCATCTTTCTTTCTTTCATCTGCTTGCACTGTTGATATTGGTGCTACCGCTCTATTTCGCTTCATATACACTCGTCTCACTTTCTTGGTACTCCTATCATACTCAGTCTTGTAAACTTCTTCTCGTTTCTCGTCGAAGAAATGTTTCTCACCTTCAATAACCAATTTGTCGTAACTAACATAAGATTCAACACCTGCTTCGTATAGTTCTTTTCTAACGTCGAACAAGTTCTTCCTTATTTCCATCACACGTTTTGAGTAGTCCTCATTTATGTACACACTCTTTCCATCAATCTTCTTATTTCGTAATTCCGATTTCTTCTTCAAAACTGCCATCTTCTCTTCGTCTGACTCAAAACACGCGATAATGTTCCTGTGATACCCTTTTCTAAATTTTCCTAGCCGGTGCACTCTTCCTATTTTAACTGCTTCTATCCCCAGATTTTCTTTTAACCATACCTTCAACAGCGTTTTTGTCTCTTCAAACTTTTCATCTTGCTTGTCTTTTTCTATTCCTACAAACACTAAATTAGTCCTTCGCATTCTGTTTTCGTATTCGTCGATCGTGACCAGCGCTTGCGATAACTTCTCGTTCAAGTTTGTAATATCTCTTTCGTGCTTGGCTTCTTGGTTTGCTAACTTCTCATTCAACTCATTCACAGTGGCGTTCATTTTTTCGTATCTTTCCTCCGACTTATCTACGCGTTCGATTAACAAATTAATATCAGTTCTCATTCCCTTAACTAGCATTATAAGTTCATCAATCTTTTTTTCCCCATCGGTAGCACTTTGTGTTTGTTGTTTTGACATACCGCTGTCTTTACTATTTCGCCACACTCCCGATTGAGATTGTATTAAATTTTTAACTTCTCTGCTGTTATTTGCAGTATCACTGTCTATATATCGAAATTGAACTGAGTTTTTGCTGCACTTTATTGCTTCTTGTAATTCTGTTGTCCATACCTGAACATCTCTAACACGCACGGAGTTCGTTTTATCCTTACAATATAGCCACCACCATGGCAGGAAAACGTCAGTGTTACGTCACCGTGAGTCACAACCTTTGGCTTACGTCACAATGCTGTACGTCACTGTTCAACTTCGTTTTCACTAAACGCGATCTAATATATTGTCGTACGTTACCAAAACAAACGAAATTACAGTTCTAACTCACTTTTACAGGTCTAAACGTTTTACTGTTAAGAAAAATGTGTTTTTCTTCAGACCGTCTTAAAGTGCCAACTCAGCTGCCACGGGCCTGCCTTGTATATGTGATGATCAACCTAGCAAATAAAAATGTCATCTCCAGAATTATAGATTAAAATGTTGTTAAAGACTGAATCAACCACATTTAGTACCTTATACGGTAATTGTTTGAGATTAGTAGCCTCCCTAGATTTCAGGCGATTTTAACGTCAGTAACATAAAATGCTTTGTGTTAGATGCATAGGCCTAGGCAATTATTTTATTTTTAAAAACGTAATTTTAATCTGTTTACACGTTTAGTTTATCTGTTACGTTTACAGATTTTATCTATATAATTTCATCACTATATTCAATATTTTCAAATCATACTTTGTTCGAAACTCTTTAACAAATAGCCTAACCTACTTGCCATTGAAGTTGCTATGATTTATAATGACCTCTTTAGCCTGTGGTCATTAATGCAAAATTTTCAGTATCCGGGTAACCAGGCTACCGGGAAGGAAAAACTGTCATCCAGAAGGAATATAAAAAAAACGTAAAAAGAAGTAAAAAAAATAATGCGAGTGTACCGATCTACATAGACATAGTTATCATATATCATTCAAAGCGTATTAAATCGGTGGTTTTCTGACAAAAGGGTATAAGTCCATTTTTAAACTAGGCTAACATGAGTTATGTGTATAATGATACCCATAACTGATTTCTTAAAAAAGATGGACTTACACCCTTTTGTTATGAAATCACTTGATTAATATATCTTCATTATATGGCTTGGTTTAGAGTCCAGCATTTTGTAATAATGAGTTATGGGTATCAATGTACCCATAACTAATGTTAATTTAAAAATGGACTTATACCCTTTTGTCAGAAAACCACTGATTTTATATTTTGAAATCAATAAACATCATTAACAGTTCCTGTAAATTTTTCTTTATCTTTTAGTTCCCTCTTCCACGCCAACATATACCACGCACGGCGTTACAGTTTCATAAACTCAAGTTTCATGTTAGTGAAATTAACCTTTCAACAAGATAGAGTTCAACATGATGGAACATCCGTGAGGATTTTTGTAATTTCCCTCTGCATGATATTACTTGTACTTGATGCTGGATATCAGGGACAACTTGCTTCCTTCTTGACTGTACCTTCACTTAAGAAAATACCTACAACTTTCAAAGTAAGGATCTACAACTTACTAAAATAATTGTGTACTTCGTTCCAAGGTCGCGGTTTTGTCTCACCCGTGGGTAGTGGTACGAGATTTCAAAATCTCGAAAAAAATGTGAATTTCGGATTTTAGACAATCTTTGCAACTTTCAGAGATTTTAGAAAATCTTTAAGATTTTGGGATTCCTAAAGGAGATTTTAAGAATTTGGGTTAAGATTTTAAGATTTTGATTGAGAAAATTTAAGAATTTGGGGTTTTTCACGTATATACAGTAAGATTTTGGGATTTTGAGAAGTCCCTGCTCTTATACGAGATTTCAAAAAATCTGCAAGATTTCAGGTATTTTTCAAAGAGATTTTGGAATTTTGATTTTTTTTTACAGATTTCACGAAAGATTTTTACAAAGTGGCACTGAATTTTGGTGTTCATGAAGATTTTAAGATTTTTGGCCTTCTAAAGAGATTTCGGAATGTTATAAAACGTTTTTCAACATTTTTTTTTTCGAACAATCTTTATCGCGGGCGTACGAGATTTTGATTGAATGATTCTCGCCTCGTTGAAAATAGTAAAAACCATGTCTACTTATCAGGATTAACGCCCTACGGCCCTACCTGAGTTAGGCAAAATCAACGCCCATGTAAATCTAAAAAAAAGAAGATTTTAAAATAGTTACCGCTCCGCGTACAGATAAACTGATAAAGAGATAATGGTTTTATTACTGAAAAGAACAGCGACTTAATTTATTTCCTTGTGATTTGGCACATTGGCTGCGATTTCGACAAATTGATGAGTAATGTCAGGTATCAGGTTGTAGAAAGAAACTGAAATAAGTAACAAATTTCAAAGTTATCTGCATTGAAAATGAGTTTGAACAAGCAACTTTGTTGTTAACAAAATTTCTCTTTTTGCAATCCATTTTAAAATATGTGTTTGGTGAAAATCCACGTTCTGTAATTAATTGTCTTATTGAGATTACATAATTAAATGTAAACCATGACTTATGGGAAACAAAACATACAAAGGCAATAGTCTATTATAACCTGTTTGTGCGTTTATATAGAACAGATGAGGGTTCAACAACGAAGCCAAGTAAGATAGAGGACATTTCCCTATCACCACAAATTTCGCGCAGCCAATGAACGCTCAGGATTACGGACAAATTTCATGTTTTATGTAATTTAGCCTCACCTTCAAAAAAATGTTAGAAATCTTACTAATCTGACTGCGTCGTTGAATTCGCTTCTGTATTGATGTTTGTGATATATTTTGCAAGGGATTCTAAAAAAAATAATAAAAAAAATAAACCGAATAGCAGTGTACACGATAGG
>JAQFYR010001406.1:0-10170 GCA_034694985.1 Campodea silvestrii
CCCCTGAGCAAATCCTGCGTACGTCACTGATCGGACCAGAATTTTATTTACGCCACCTTCACAATAATGTATCCTATTTGGGTAAATATTTAAACACGTACATTATTAAAATCACTTGAAAATCGGAGCAGTATATAAACTTACACCTTCTTCAATATTGTAGTGTCATTGCTTACCTGTAAATAATATTTGTCCCCTTTATAATTTTTGATACCGAACTAGGCATTTCCGTTCTAAAAAATGTGCAGGTATAATCACTCTGTATGTGTAACACGTCCAAAACTTTCAAAAGTACAAAACTCCAAATCACTGCACAGGATAAATATACCAATAACGCTCTTAGCCTGGTGGCTTATGTAAGAAAATGGTCCTTTGTGGCAGTTTCGATGAGAGTAAAGTGGCACCAGTTTTATTTAATCAGAAACTAGCTCTTGATGCTTAATTTACATGGTAACACTTTGGGAACTATGACGTTTAGTTTCTATGAGGTTATCAGAATGGCCGCTGTTCCCTCTGTTAATCCACAATCCCATAAGAAACACATGTAAAAAAATATTATTTCTCCAATTATGCTCAAATTTTGCAGAAAGTACAAGAATATGATCATCATTCGAAATCGTCTTTTCATTTTCAAAAGTATGTACTATTGCCAAAGTGATAGGGTGTTGAAAATTTCACTTGTACACTTTTAACAGATATTGCTTTAATTTTCAACACCTGGTAACTTTGGCAATAATATATATTTTTGAAAACGGAAAGAAGATTTTGGATGATGATCATATTATTGTACCATCTGCAAAATTTGAGCAAAATCGGCGAAATAAATATATTTTTACATGTACATATAGGACAGGGAAGTGAATTTGCTGAAACAACAAAGGCTAGTTTCAACAGCTGTATTTTTTTTAGAATATTCGTTTGGATAACCAGAATATATTTTTGTCATTACGTAACACAGGCATCGTTGGAATAAATTCAAGAATAATTTAAGACAAATAAACCATTATTCACCAGCGGGAATCGAACCTAGTACCTCCCAAAAATGCGTGGGGCGCTTCGGTTTTTACCAATGAGTTATGAACTTACGGTGGAATTATGATTAGTTATAACTATAAATTATTATAACTACAACACCTTTGGAAGCAGCTATGGCACAGTCTAAAGGATTTGAGTTATAATTTTGAAGTAGCAAATTGATTTTTGTTGTAATTGCAGGCTACATATTATTATATTTTAATATTTTTTTTTATTGGAAAACAGGGGACAATATTCAACTAAATATGATACAGCATCTGCATTAATCTCTAAGTTAATAATATAATACACAAGCATTTGGACACCCACGTGTGTTTCGAACCCACGTGGTCAGTGCCATGTTGGTTGCATACCGTTCAGGATATATGAAAGCGTTGTTGCCATATTCTAACATTTACTGTGGAATTTTCGACGATTTTCCGTTTCGACGCAATTCCTTTCGACGAACTTCCTGATGGCTGAAAACAGACCCAGGAAAAGCGTCGAAACGGATTTCCGTCGAAAATAGATTTTCGACGATTTTCCGTTTTGATGAAATTCTTTTCGACGATTTTCCTTTCGACGGAATTCCTTTTCGACGATTTTCCTGGGTCTGTTTTCACCAACCAGGAATTGCGTCGAATATGATTTTCAATGATTTTCCTTTTCGACGGAATTCCGGGTTCCCGAGTATAAGAAGTATAACGGTAATTATGTACATCTGAAGAGGTCCGTACGTGTGAACGTCTCAACAGGTATGTACGTGCATAGGTCCATACAAGTATCTGTATACAGGTAAGTAAGTGTCTACAGGTAAGTACGTATGTAAAGGTAGATAGGTCTCTCCATATGTATATATACGTGGTCTCAGGTAAGTAAGTAGTCTGTGTAGGCGTCTATCTGTATACTAACCTAACCATACCAAACCAACCCCACACCCCCCGTACAGAGACGCTGGTTCAGCATCTCTTTCCCATCCCATCACTCAGCAGGCTTCATTCTGTCCAACATTCGCCAGACTGGCTCACACATGACGCTCACCGAATGGCTCGCTTTTACCATCGTATGTACATGTATAGACGATTACTTATACTGTACAGAACCATTCATTCGCTCAGAATGGCACCCTTATCACCTCATATATTAACTACCACCTCTTCATTGATACTCTGAGAGGTCTATCTTATAATATTCAAACACACAATCAGACCACCCAGCATATGACTATCCCTACATAGTATTTGACCTGTTCGTTTCATATTCTAAGATTTAATATACCCTTCCACGATAGACTGGCTAAGGACTTTAAACTTTTAAGTCTTCATTCTGTTATCTGTAAGAGTATTTTTTCCATCAACATGGTATAAATGTCTCCTTACATGAATATATTCCAATGACTAAGTGTAAATGAAGGCTCATAGTAATTGCTCGCCAACCATGTAGACTGATATATAAGTCCCGTATGCTGGATAACTATACTTATAAATGAATAAAATGATAGTTACATTCTATTTAAGTCCCATCAGTCAATCGTATCCACGATCTCCCGCTATAACGACCATCTCTATATGAGACAGTCATGATGACGTCATCATGCTGCTTATGGGGATTTAGTAGGTATGTATATTTCAAAACTTCGTTAATATTAAATAACACCATAACACTAACTGCTTGCTGCGTGATAAAATAACGACTGCTTGTTAGACCATCATACCAAACAGACATTTCTCTCCCTCCATTGTATGATACACAATATAGAACTTCCGGTATAGAACAATGACATGCTGCATTCACTGACAATCTGTTTCCTTCCCATATAATACGCTCGAATAGCTCAGTTGGTAGAGCGTCAGGCTTTTAACCTAAAGGTCCAGGGTTCGAGTCCCTGTTTGAGCAGATATATTTTTCACTTAATACTTCAAGTATATTGCTACCATTCATCCTTATACCATGAATGCTTGCGTACCATGCATGGTTGATAAGGCTATACATGTCAATGGGAATACAGCGAAGGCGTAGGTATAATGCTTGTTAAGACGTCATTTTATCTTAAGATGTTCATATATTGCCTAAGATGCTGGTATATTCGTTAAGATGCCAGTCATTTTCCTAAGATGTTGACAGATCTTATGAGACATACCTGCTAAGATGACAAGATACGGTACACACGTACGGTACAATGTGCATGTATGGTATATAAACCACGCTATACAACGTATATGGTGCAATGTTAAGGAATGGTTAAGATGATTGATGATTGTACAATGTTAAGAAAGTAGTCAAGACGGTTATCTCTACATTAAGACTTTCCTCAGTTGGCTAAGACAACAGTGTGTATGGTAAGATGCATGTAAGACGTGTAGGCATGTACACATAACTACCTCACCAATCAAGGTAAAGCTATCACAATCCCATGGACTTCCCAGCACGCCAACGTATGTATGTACGTTGTGTACGCACCCATACGCCTACGCTGCGTGCACACCTAACATCTACTTTCTCAATCTGATACACATAACCATATAAGGAAGATCATTTTCGTATACAGGCAAGATCTTCAGAGACCAAACGCTACCCATTCAGCTACCATAACACCAAATATTACACCTGGTATACATATATACGTTAATAATTACATGTGGCAACAGTGTAAACATAGCTACCCTATAATTACACATGGCAACAGTGCAAAGGCAGCTACCCCTGTATGCATGCAACACAGTCGAACTTTTCGACGTGTTGAATCCTGTCTGAAACTAAGCCCCGCCCCCTTTTGATCACGTGACTCCGTCCCGTCCTCTCATTGGTTCATTTGAATTCAAGGTCACGCTTCGCTGGTTATTGCGCAATAGTCATGATTATTGCGTAATAGTAACGGTCTTCTGTGACGTCATCAGCCGATGACGTCATCGTAGCGTTCGGGGAATTTTATTAGCAAGGGGGCATCAGTATATAATACTTTAATGAGTCCGTTTGATTGACATGGATAATATATAGTATGTGAGAAGGATATTTATGATAGTAGAACCCACGAGTTTTACTTTCATGACCATCAGTGTCACTTTGTGACACTCATTTCTAACATGTAAATACATTGAAACTGCCATTACGGTACACATGCGAACGCTTATACGGTAGCTGTTAAGTGTTTACTTCATTTACACCATGATGCCTACCAGCCTTGGTGGTCACATGGTTTATAAGCTAATAATCATGTCAAGTATACCAGTCATATTCATTTCTATACTATGATTACATCACGTATAGACCTATACAAACACCCATACGTTGACATAGGTCTTATCTAGCTTTATACTAGACACCCCAGTAGCCCACAGCGGTTCTTAATAAGCATCCATTTTGGTATATCATAGTCTATACACATGCAATTACTCGCCCTTACTGATCGTCTCTATACGTTCGTATAGGTACATAGGGCTTGATTGTCTCTGTATGTTAAAATAGGTACTTAGGTATTTACACTTAGCCCACGGCGGTTATCTCTATATGTTGGTATAGATACAAGAGCTTGGTCATCTATATTCATTAGTATAGGTAAATGATAGGTATATCTGCATATAATCAACCCGTAGCGGTCTCTATACCTTTGTATAGAGCCTCTCTGTATGATACAATCAACCCATAGCGGTCATTTATTTTTATTAGTATAGGTAAATGATAGATCTCTCTGTATACCAGCAGTTTATAAGGGCCATCTATATTGGTTAGTTTAACTTTTAAGTCTATAACCTCCAGTCTCTTATCTATAATAACCCACAGACATACCTAACCTGTCCGTTCCTATATACTGTTTGCTCCAAGGCGGTCATTATGGTCCAAGACAATCATTTTATCCTAAGTAGACTCTTTTCTCCTCAATAGTATTTTCCCCGAAGCTACATGTGGTCTCCTCAATGGTATTTCGTCCTAGGCTACGTCTGGTCTCTTCAGTGGTAAGTATTTTTTTCCTAAGCAGTCTCTGGTCTCCTCAATGGTATTTCGTCCTAAGCTACTTATGGTCTCTTGTCTGGTCTCTTCAGTGGTAAGTATTTTTTCCCTAAGCAGTCTCTGGTCTCCATAATAGTATCTATGGTTCTTAGGCATCAGTCCCCATCATTTCCCTTCTCATAACCCCTTCCCTTCAATATAGTCTGTTAGGTCATCCATTTTGTATATGGCATCCATTTTGATTGGTAGCCATTTTGATAGGCATCCATCTTGTATACGGCAGCCATTTTGATAGGCATCCATCTTGTATAGGGTAGCCATTTTGATAGGCATCTATCTTGTATACGGCTGCCATCTTGTTTCGTCCCTTTCTACCCCTAGTCATATAATTGAACCCACGACCCTTTGCTTTCACAGGCGATGACGTCATCATAATATTCCCATATAATATTCATCTCCAATGATAAATTGTAAGGATCTCTTAAATGCATCACTTTAGCTTCAACAGGAAATTGTCAACCCCTCCCATTCATGTGGAACGACCTGGCACCCCCAAAATATTTGAACGTGGTCCTATCACTCCAAAAACATCGCCAATCGTCTTATGACGTCACCAGTATCCTAAATATCGTTTTTGAACCTTCTACGACCAAAATATTTCAAAATCATGATGCTCACTCAAGTTCACTGAATATTGATTGGTAATCGATTAACATCTCTAATACATCCATATCTTCAAATTCATCCGATTGACACTATAGAGGGGTCTATCGACTCGTGAGCCCCTCCCCTCTACAACTACACTGTCCAAAATAGCTCACCCTTCCCCCTTGGCCCACTATAGCCCATACAAATCCCCGAATTTCCCTATAGGCTCTAAAGCACTTTAATATTGAAATTTCGCCGTATTCACTCGTCACAGGGCTCTATCAACTCTGTACACCCCGTACACACCATATATACCATTTATAATAACCTCACCCTTCGTCCCTACCCCTCCAGGGCCGAGAATCCCCGAAATTCCGTAATACCCCAAAATGACCCGATTTTTACCAACAAAAGGTCCATTTTCACCCCATACACCCTTTCCATAGCGAATCCGACCCTCAAAATCGACTATCTCCGACCGATTTCGATCCGATTCCACCAGCTACCTCATTTGCTTAATGATATACAGTAGAACAATAGCCATTGTTCACCATTTCCTGTCAAAAACAATAAAATCACCAAAAATGAAAACGAGGTCTTTTTGGAAATGGCCCACCATCCACTTTCAACGTAGACCCTCGACGTTTTCCTCTCGGAAATGAACGAAGAACAATAATCTGAATTAGGGAAAAAAAAAATCAAGAAGCTGAGACAAACGGTGCGCCCACAATTAATTGTTGAAAAGCAAACTGAGGTTGTCAATGGCTTGAAAACTCACTACTAAACTTATTATTTTGTGAAAATATGTTGATCTAGATCTTTATATCAACATTATTATTGAACCTATAATTTTTGTTTTTATTCCGATGCGTTTTTGTATTAGAAATTCCAACTGCAACCATTGGAATATTTTTTTTTATTTATTGATGTTGACCTTTAAATAAAAATTTACCTAAAGTTATATTGTCCCTTGACATTAAAATAGTTTGAATTTTTGATATTGAAAGTTAAATGACCAATTTTAAAAATAATATAAAGTTCCATTAACCGTAATGTAACCATGTTTCATACCCAAAAGCGTTTTCCAACTGTATGGCTTATGAAATGACGTCTGAAAACACCGTTTTGACGAAATGATGTATTACATGTACCACATGTGTAAGGTTTCTCATCTGCACGCATACGAATATGACTTTTGAGATCTCGTAAGGAATGAAATAATTTGTTCGCTTTTATTTCAAGGAATTCGCTTTTATTTCGTGTGAAATCTCATGTGACTTTAGGTACCGTGATTCCTTAAATAATTTGATACATACATCACAGGTATATAACTTTTCGCCATTATGCGTGTAAGCAAGTGTATTCTGAGAACATCTAACTGTACTTGGAAAACTACATCAATTGAAAGCGCTACAAAATGTGAAATTTTTCTTAAGTATGAAAATTGATGTGATCATTTCAGCGAAAATCTCTATTAGTGAGGAAAACTGATTGAATATAGTTATAAATGCTAATTTATGGCGAAATTTAGATTTTTGTTTTAATAATATCTCCAGTCGAGAACCTGATCTAAAATGCTTAATATCAGCTGTGTTTTTAAAACAAGGCAAGTTGAAAAGAACACTATGAAGAAAGTGTTTCACTATATTATTCAGAAAGCACGTGAATATGGAATGTGATATTGACGTGTAAGTATACAAATTCCGCCCGCTTAGTAGGAACACCGTTTCTGGGGCTCGCTTTTGAATTTCTACTCCCATTACATTAGCTACGATGGATAACATAAATGGCGACGCCGTTGTTTATTTCACGAAAATGGTAGGTTGCATCCGAAGTTTGGGAGTCTGTAGCTAGCGATGGAACGAGTCACAAATTTTTGACCCGTTGACCCGGAACCAATTTGACCCGATGACCCTAAGTGATCCGGTTTAATTTTGTGACCAAAAATAACAGTTTCACCAGCTGTAGGTGGTTGTTGAATTTCTGTAATGATAATCGTACCCCAAAATTTCCAAGGAATTAGGTTGAAAATAAGCAGGAGCGCGAGAAGAAAGCATGCACTCCTTTAGGGGCGGTCACTCCCTCCTTACCGAACTGAAAAAAGTAAAGAATGGAGAAAACAAACACAAAATGAAAAAAGTTGGATAAACTCATAAAAAACATATTAATTTCGACTAAAAGAACTTCCCCGGTCAAAACCCGGTCAGACGAACTTACCCGGAGGAAATTTGACCCGAAAGTGATCGACCCGTTGATCCGATGACCCGTTCCATCACCAGGGCCGCCGAGAGCCGAGCCGGGCCCCGGTACAGAGAAGCCTGTCGCCCCCGCGGGCCCCCCACCCCGTTTTAACACAATCGATTAAAATTGTTTCTGTGTGCAGACAACAATATACAATTTACAAAGAGAGGTGATTTTTATTAAAAAAAGCGGTTTATTAAAAAATAATAAAAGAAAATTTAAAAATACCGAGGCCCGGGCCCCGAAAGCCTCGATATTTTTTTCTTTTTCAGTTTTGTTTTCATTTTTTTTCTTTTTTTTCATATTTTTTTAATTTTTTATCACTTTTTATTAGGGTCCGGGCCCCCTTTGGGGCCCGGGCCCCGGTAATTTGTACCGGCTTCCCCCCCCTCTCGTCAGCCCTGTTCTCAACTCGAGGAACTACCATGTTACTCATAGGGGATAAAGGCCTAACTAATGAAAACTCGGGTCGGGTCGGGTCAGACGGGTCGGGTCGGGCCAGACAGCTTCGGCCCGACCCGAAAATCCGGGTCGGGTCGGGTCAGACACTTTCGAGTCGGGTCGGGCTCGGGTATTTGCTGTGGCCCGACCCGACCCGGTCCCGTAGGAACACTATATAGCTCGTATCTTGTAGAATGTGCGAATTTTATTTGTTTCTATATGGTGTTATAGTTACTACAGTATACAATAGTTTTTAATATTGTCTATCAAGATGGTGTAATACCACACATATTGAAAAAAAAAATTCATCAGTGACCATAATTTATAGCACGAACATTACGTATAATTCACAAAATATGTGATCAAGTTTCACTTCGGCAGTATGTCTTCAACTTCGACACTATAGCGTACACATTGCAGAACACATTTTTGTAAATAGTATTTCCATATTTAATATCAATACGATTGGCATCATATTTTATCTTAGAAGATACTAATGGAGTTAATAAAGTTGCATAATTACTAACAGTTGGAATTCATCGCTAAGGTAGACTTATGCTTACAGTCAACAATAATATGATGGTATCTTCAACTCGGGTATATGGTACATTTCACAATTGCAATTAACCTTGAAGACTGAGCTTAGCTCTTTCGTCATAAAATGCAATTGAGTATGTCGCACCTCTATACAGTAGGTTCAGAATACTCATAGAAATAGAATATAATTTAGAATACAACAACAAGTATTATAATATTACATAAAATTCAGATAATGTTGCACTGTTCACATCAACAAACTTTTACATTTCAGCTGGAATTTCTTATTTTTCTACACCGTATCAAATAATAATTTAACTCTCTTGAAACGTTTATTTATATCTAATTTTATGGAATCAAAATTTGTAAACTATTTTCCATTACAATCATAATATTTTGGTATGTTTCACGAGACGTAATTTTGTAAAACTGGGATATGGGTATCAATACACCCATAAGTCGCCTTAACAAAATTATGAACTTATACCCTTTTGTCAGAAAACGGCCAAATTATTGTTCAAGGTTTTAGAGGCATTATCAATTAATGTGATAGCGCATTACTATTTGGTTAGATAATGGACTAAAATACATAAATTACTCTGAAAATGTAAATTTACTTTATTATGAAAAGTGCAAGTCCGACGATTAAATAATATGTGAATGTTGGAAAGTTCTATGGTCATGTGAATTCTCTAAGAATAAGCAGTTTTCCAAGGAAAATATTATACACTGTTGTAGGTACCCAAAATGGGAGTGAAATGATTACAATCTGAGTGTAAAGTGTGGTTTACAAAGTACTTGTATCCTGAATTAAACGTGCATTCCAATAACTACAAATCTCAAGAATTTAGTGAAGATGTTACACATTCACACCTCATAGATGCCAGGACATTGAATGAAAAAATTACAGTAAATCTGCACTTCAAATTATTGATACAACTTACAGTGAAATAAATTATACAAAGTACAAAATTATGATCATAATTTATTACAGATACCAATGTACAGGTTATTAAAACATTAAGCACGGCACAATAAAAATGACTGCTCTGAAATTGGAAACAAACCATTGTGATGGTAACGCTTTTTTGTGAATATTTTTGAATAAAATAATTTTCATCCTCTGGAAGTTTAAATTTCCGCGGTTGTTCATAAATATGTCACTGAATACACTAAATCTGCACTAATCCTGAAATTAACCCATCCGAGCTCAACTGTTTCCTTGCCATTCGTCATCAATAATGGTTTGTAGTTTTATGTTTTATGAGACACACATACATCTACAGAACAGGTAGATTTAAAATTACCAATATTGAACAATCATTTCACACTACTCATTCG
>JAQFYR010001407.1:0-10169 GCA_034694985.1 Campodea silvestrii
CTCTCCTCGCCCTCCCCTCTTCTCTTGATGAAGAGGTATGCCCTCCTCGCTCCTCACCTCAAAAAATTGAGGGCGAGGGCGAAAGAGGGAGAGGTTCACCCTCGTGAGGGAATCCCCCGCGAGGTGTCGCACCTCTGGCTCCTACAATGTAAACTACCAGTATTTGGTATATCAATGTAATATTAACCCTGATATCACTCACCATTTCCAATTTGGACGAGGCAAAATCTGATTCTTACTGCAGATGTCCTTAACCGAGAGTAGTATTTGTTGATGGGGTGCGAATGTAACTTCCAACGGGTGCTATTTAAATTCTCTCCTAAACAGTAAGTTTATAACAAAGTTTGAAAGCTTACCTCAATAGAATGGAATAAAAACTACTTGTTCTCACAGTTGAAAGTTGGTTACAAATAAACTAAATGAAGTTTTAGGCGGATTTAAAAATTCACTGCCGTCAGGAAATTTCACTCGCTCGCAACTTGTACTGCGACAAGTTGTTTTGGAAATCAACCTTTTTAATGAAGAATTACTGAAAATGTGCGAATTTCAAATGTATCTATTTTTGAAACACAACACATTGAAATTCAAATAAGTTTTCATTAAATGTGTTACAGTTAAATAAACTTCAATTAAAACAATCAAATCCTCTGTTCTTAACCTTGTGAACACCTTGCCGTTCCCAAAACCGAAGCGTCGTATTTTAAACCTATGTGATGTTATATTTATCTTACGTAATACCTTGAGCCCCAGGATTGCAAAAGCTCATTATGAAGGATTGCTCCTTTGTTTACATCTATCAGCAGTGTAAATTTTGGAAGGATTTACACAGCTGGGAACAAAACCTTTCTACAACACTTGTGCTACCTCTTGCTGTACTACAAGGAAGTTTTTAAGTGTGTCCTTGTGCTTCTACTAAGGTTGATCACGTATTTTAAATATTGAGAATTTTCTAGATTTGGAAGTGGTTCTTAATTGAAAATCAAGGTTGGGTTTTAGAATGTGTTAATTTGAAAATGTTCGGTTGGATATAATTATTTTAGGGGCGTCTTAAGGAATTTTGAGGTCCGGGTCTAGGGGCCCCTACATATTTGTAAATAATGTAATACTTCATTTTTTCGTTTTATTTCGAAGTCGGTAATTTTATAAGTAGTGTGAAGGTCAATATTGATTATAATTTGAATTCCAGTGTATAATAAGGCCGTATACAGGAATTTTTTTCTGGAGGGATTTTGCTTAGAAAGTAGCCGAAATAGGAAAGGAATACACTCGAGTTAAAATTTTCACGTTTTTAATTCAAAAATGTGCAATTTCAAAGCAATTTCCAAATATAATTTCAAAAATATTCAATTTTTTTTTATTTTTCCCTCTTTCTTTTTATTTTTTCAAATTTCGGAAATGATTTGAATTCTAGAAACTCCCTTATATGAGGCCCTGAAGAGTAAATAGGAGTGTAAAGTTGCCCGAGCGAAAAGTTTTACGTTTTCATTCCTAAGAATGATATTTTTATGCAATTTCAAAAGAAATTGTACAAGGTTCTTTGCATTTTATATAATATTATTTTTTTATTCTCCTGCTTGGGGCCCCCTAAATTCCGGGGCCCGGGGCTTCAGCCCCCCTAGCCTCCCCCGTAAGATGGGCGTGAATTATGGAACATGTAGGAGAGTAGTAATTTTCTTGATACGTATTTTCCGTCTTTCATGATTTTTTTGGGTCCTGTAACTATATTAGAATGTTTTAGACTTGGTTTTTAATATTTTCGTTGTGCTTCCACTACCGTCTTGGCTGGTTGATTATATAAAATTACCATTTTCTTAGAATAATGCCTGGTTTCGCGGGTAGTCCAGGATAGAATTACTGAAGAAAATATTGCCACTATAATAGGGTGTGGGAACATTATTATTATTATTATTATTCGTTAATTCCGAAGTTTACAGAATTTCTTTGGATTTGCCACAGTTTTCTTTTAAATCTCTAACCAACCGTTGCCGGAAGAATTGCCTTCAAACATCGTGGTCACGTGACTCCCTAAATAAATACCAATTTACTCTATGACGTCAAAATGACGTAATTCTTGTTAAATGGGCCGTAAGTACGCAACTTACGGCTTCTCTTTACTCAATCTGACGTCATCTTTCAACAGAGTAGCTATACGTCTCGTTTTTCAACAACAATAACAGTATAACGTATTTTTCAATTATTGATTACAGAGTACAGACTTTGTAAGCTTCCCGAATTTTTTTGACATGGTGATGGTTTTCATGCATAATCATAATATTTATATGGTGTTTATTCAAATTCATGAACCCATTCCCGTACCCTATTTACAGATCAATTTGTAGTTCTGTTTCATTCATTTTTTTACATTTGTCTACCCGAGTTGAGTTACTTACCCGGAATGTCATCTTAAGGTTCTGAAGATTCCGAAGAGAAGTATACTGTTCTCAACAAATAGTGTGGTGGATGTATGATTTATTGATTTCGAAAAACTTCGTGCACTTCTAAAATTTCCTTAGAAAAAATCATGCAGGAGATAAGGCATAGTTGCGTACTGCATAGCTATAAGAATGTACTGGGGTGAATATCAACTTCAGTATTTTCGAGATAAAATTTTGTATTTCTTCACGATGCTTTAGTGACTTATTTCCGTTAATTATCATTTTGAAACAAAATGATACAAAATATAGTTTCCAAAGCTTTCGATATAATATCAGAATTAAATCTTGTTGACTGGTCAAGCAAAAATAAGATAGCATGCAACGATCGTAGTTGCAAAATATCATACATTGGTCAGATACAAAGGCATTTCAATATTTCCAAGCACAAATTGGAGAACATAAATATGCAGTTAAACGCACAAGAAGGAAGATTCATCAAAAACTGCAGAACATATTCAGATAACTGGACATTCCATGAGTTTTGACGATGCTAAAATAAACACCGAAGGTATATTTTTCTGTGTTCATAATCCAATAACATCTGCAACTTTTCACTCGTCCAGTGTAGAAAATGTAATTTTGTTATTATATCAAAAACTTTGGAAAGTGGAAACTATATTTTACTTTATTTTGTGGCGTTTTGAGGCACTTACGCTCTTTTCAAATTGCTAGTTAATAAAATGTTATTTGCGCTATCAGTTTTAAGCATCCAATAAGGGATTTCTTTTATCAAGCAAATTATTTAATCAATCACAGAAAGCAAAGTCATGAATGTCACATTTGTCTATCTGCACACTGTTAGTGATAATAGTGTGACATTTTTAAATATTACGTTTGCATGAATCAATTAAATAAAAATTCATACAGCAGGAACTTCAATTTTATTTATTATTACATTGTCGATTACTCGACGATGATAAAATGTACATGAAGCTCGAATGTACATTTTATCATCGTCGATTTTTTGTGTCCGACGTAAGATGCACCGAAGATGAGAACCAACTTTTGCTGTGCAACTTTGCACCGGACGCCAAAATCGCCCCCTTAGAGTTATTTATAGAAATAAAACAAACAAAGATCTATTGTCGTCTCTGTAATTGTGTAATATTAATTTTATACAGTTTTCTAGTTTGCATTCATCATCGAAATTCAGCCAACAACAAAGCTTGTTAAACTTAATGAAGACAATATTACTCAATACAGCTTGGCTTATAGAATAATATTCATTCATTCAGGTCATAAATTATTACTGATAAGGAATGTAAAATCTAGAAAAACAGCACGATGTGTCAATATGAAAATTTTATTAACATATAAGTCGCGAAGGAACAAGTTTTGAACAACGTCATATCTAAAAACAAAATAAAACTTATTTAATGAAACCGATTTTTTTCACTAATTATTTTATTTGTGCCTCATGGCAAAAAGGAACCAAACCTGTAGCGAATGTACGATTTGGAAATAGAATGAGGCCAGGAAGAATAAAACAATTCATAAAATATATTGTCACGGCATCTGTGCAGAATCCATTGATTTTTCCTCACCAAGAAAACGCTTTTTATACCATATAACTTTAAGACAGTAATTTTTATATCATGTAACTTTAAGACACGGTTTCTGATATGTTCCCCATATTCTCTAAGAGAATTGGGTCTGAAAGAAAAACTCAAGGACTACCTCAGAGTTCCTTAATTCTTAAACGATTTCATTCTTTTTTCCAAAATTCACTATAATGTCATCTAAAAGACACCAAAGTTAACTAAAATTCATACAAAGCCGGCTTCTCCAATTCCTTATTTCCTTTGAAGAAGTGTAAGGGGTAATACGTCAAAAACGGAAAACCGAATTTAAATAGGGTGTTTTCTGCCTCAGAGAATATAAATAAAACTGTTATAATATTGTAAAAGAATATTTTTGTAAAATTGTTTTACTGATGTGCCTTATTCTGTTTCCAAACCATTATACGTTCGCAAATATGGCATGAAAAAACTGAAACAATAATTGTTAACTATTTTGACAGTTGTTCACTTGTTCTGACCAACAGCTGCATCTTTATGGTGATTTGCAGAGGTTTGCTTTTCTGCAAGAAGATTGAACACATATGCACTGTATGTGCAAGAATACATCAATACCATTACAGACTTACATTGTACAAAAGAATGCAAGAAAAATAGTATATTTCTTAAAATACATTCTCGAAAGTGAACTCCGAAAACCTTCCAAAAAATCAATCAATCTTAACCCAACATTAAACATATCTATTTATCAATAATACTTCCATAATTCCCAAATTTGCTTGCTTTTTCAGTGATTAATGGTGTGCAATATTATTATTGTATTTTTTCTGTTGAAATCGATAGCCATATTTTGACCGCTTTCCAGTTTGATCGGTCATTAATTTTGTTCTCCATCTGCTTATAGTTTGATTTTACTAATGCAACGTTAGAGAAAAAATTGCAATGATGAATGGAAAATGGCTGGGTAAGTTATCTTCAATGAATGTGGGTTGAGGAATTTTTTATGACGGGTTTTGATTCTACGATATATTTTCAATGAGTCTTATTATTGACTATTATTATTTATAGCCTTAAACTTACTACAGTTCTGTAGTGCAGTTCAGTAAAAACTGATGTGTAAAAAACTCGTACGGTAAGAAATAACAACGCTAAATGGGATGAAACTTAAGTTAATGTATAAAACATTACAGCTCGATCTTTTTTTAACTCCAGTGTTCAATTTATAGGCGTTGCAGTGAAATATATTGAGCTTATTTCTATGTAAACATTGCAATTCCGTTTTTCTGGTATATTTCTCATATAGAGTTTCTACAACGTTCAACTTCTTGTACCGTAGATCTTATAATAATAATCTATACGCGTATTTGAATCGCCTGCGCTTAGTTTCTGAATATGATTTATGCTCTTTTGCAGGGCTGACGAGAGGGGGGGGAGCCGGTACAAATTACCGGGCCCCGAAGGGGGCCCGGACCCAAAGAAAAAAATGGAAAAAATGAAAAAAAAAGTGAAAAAGAAAAAATACCGAGACCTTCAGGACCCGGGCCTCCATAGGCGGAAATTCAGCATTTTCATTGGGGGGGCAAAGATCCCAACTTAATATGTATGTTTTTATGAATGGAAGAAAATTCTACATATAGAGGTAATTACGCAAATTTCAGTATACAGTAGGATCGTTTATATCACACAATCACACCTATATTCAAGTATAACAATGTATGTCAGTTTATCTCAATTGAAGCATATTGATATATTAATAAAGCTTGGTGAAATGCAAACGTCGCTTACTCCCATCTAGTACACTTATTACATAAGTGACTAGGACGCTATCGTAATGCCCGAGCGAAGCGAGGACGAAATTTTTATATTTGTTATAACGAAATTTGTGATTTTACAAAGGATTTTTCGATTTTCTTTCATTTCTTTTCGTATATTTTGGACGGAATGGAGTGAAAAATGTTAATAGCAGAATTTTATAAATAGGTAGATTCCAACAGGTTAAATAATTGTCAGAAAACAATAAAAGTCACTAAAATAAAAACGAGATAAAGACGTCAACAATCAACATTCAGAAAAAAATACGATCGTAAAATACGTCAGTAGAAATTCGATGATTAGGTGATTTATCATTTAAATACAAAATAAATTCAGTGTACATAACTATTTCAAAATAAGTTTCTGTTTCAATGAACCAAGAAGCATTTCAATGCCGAAATTTGAAAATGCTCTGGGAGGGTGACGAATTCCATTAAATTTAATAGAAAGGAAATTTAGAAGCAATGAGAGAGTGCAAAGCAGAGATCCTTAGTCCTTATTACTGATAAAATCAAGAATGAGCAATTGTTTTTAAAATTAAAATGCTACATTGGAATAATTGTTGGAGTGACAAATTACATTCAATTTGCATATGGTATCTAGTAAAATTTCTTAATAATGAAGGTATTAAATATTCTGTCATTATAATGCATTTACGTACATCTTTGGTTAATTGTACGGTTGATGGACATTGGATACATGAAAAAATTGTATTAATTTTAACATAATGTAATGCTATTTTGGTTAACTTTTTTTTAAGTTACAGTAGCGTTTTTTTTTTTTTTTATTTACAAGAATGTGCATTTGTTCCTTTGACTTTCTTCCGTTTTTCTTTTTTCTTTCTTTTTTTTTTTTTTACTTTGGGGAGGCACCGCTCTTTTTTCGTAAACATTGGGGGGGCAGCTGCCCCCCCTTGCCCCCCTCAATTTCCGCCACTGGGGGGCCTCGGTATTTTTTAAATTTTATTTTATTATTTTTTAATAAACCGCTTTTTTAATAAAAATCACCTCTCTTTGTAAATTGTATATTGATGCCTACACACAGAAAGAATTTTAATCGATTATGTTAAAACGGGGTGGGGGGGCCCGCGGGGGCGAAGGGCTTCTCTGTACCGGGGCCCGGCTCGGCTCTCGGCGGCCCTGTATACAGTAATATAGCATAGAGATGCATACCGTATCATACAAACAAAATCAAATGTTTTATTGGATAGTATTAAAATGCGACAATTGTTGTTTTTCTTTACTTCACTAGAGAGTAAAATAACAAAAAACTACACAACAACTACATTCACCCAGTCGCACTGAACATATTCCAAAAATATTTAAATACCATAGCGCTGCGGTTTCTTGCGGGCACGCTCAGAACGACGACGCCTTGTGATGTCATCTCCAGAATCATCGTCCTGATTAGAAACTTTACGCTTATGAACATTTACATTTTTTGTCTCATTCTGTCTTATTAGACAACATACTATTACCGCCCTCCGATGCAGTGGCGTCGCCAGCGTGCAATGGTAAAGGCGGAGAATTCTGCTCTAATATTTCCTCTTCACTTTCCGTAGTTTCAGTATTCGAAATCAGTTTGTTCGATTTATGAACATTACTTGATTTTTTTGATTTACATAAATTGTCTTCTGTCATCTTATCGAAGTACTGTTTCAACTCCGATACGTGCGCAGAAGTAACAGAGCGATTTGGACCCGGGTCCCCTAGAATGTAGGAAACTGGAGTACGGATTTTTAAAATTACAAACGGGCCGCAAAATATATTTTGCAAACCAGCTCACGGCTTATGAACGCAGGGCCTGAATCACTGACAATGACATCCGGGGTCGAATGACGCAAAATATAGTCCATAAGACATTTTGCGGCAGTCGTACCCGTCGCCCTTCGAGTTGGATACAATTCAACATATTCGCTCAAAGTTTCAGTAAAAACTAGAATATAAGAATTGTGTTTTTTTTACCAAGAAAATGGGCCTATAAAATCTACCGAACAGACTTAAAATACGTCCATGATTTTGTTATTTCCTAATACACCATGTGGCGGTCCGTAAGTCGGTTTGGAACGAATGCACACTTCGCATCATTTGATATATTCCTTTACATCGGAATACATCCCATACCAAAAAACTCGCAGTGCCATATTGTTATAAGTTTTTGCAACCCCCTAATCCAAAGCAAGTAAATTATTATGAAAATAATGCATTACTTGTAACCAGTGCTCTTTTTGTAAAGACGGTGGTGCCGGTACTGAGCTGTTAAAATAGCACTGAACTGGTTCATGAGTATCAGGACATGATAGGTAGCAGTCGTAGCACAGATATTCAGTCGTTTTTTCAGTTTCTTAAAAGAGGTGCCGGTACTGCGTACCGTTCAGTACCGTCACAAAAAGAGCACTGCTTGTAACTAATATTTATTAGGAATAACCACTTTAAAACAGCAGTTTGAGTATTTGCCATCGCTTTCTTGCGACCAAGTGCATTTCTTATAATAAATCAATTATCCATCATCATCAAGAAAATAATTAGGATGCTTATCTCGTGGATTTAACCAGGTGTCCCCGGTTTCCCCACCCAACATCCTATTAGTTTTGCAATCTTGCGATTCCCCACTATTATTTTCTGCTAACAACTCATTAGCCAATGAGCTGCTTGCTTCTACTGTACACCCAACCTGGATTGGCTGGGTGGCTACCTGTGGGGGCGACGTCTCACTCCTACCCTGACACCACTCGGCTACGCCCTCTGCCTCACCGGCGGGCCAATCACAGACGTTTGTAGAATGACATCCCAATAATTCATCAATTATTGGTTTTAATGTCAGATCATCTCCCTGCGCTTTGATAATTGCTCTACGGTTTATGTTACAAATAACATATGCAGAGTTATCATCAACAACTATGTCCGCATTATATAATTTGAGCTCAGCATCCGAAATCTCATGTCCTACATCCGGATCTGAATACTCAGAGGGATCAAGTATCACTCTACTTAGGCAATCAGCAGCCGTGTTTGTCACTCCCTTCTTATATAATACTTTCACATTAAACGAAGCTAAATAAATCAACCATCTCGAAATGCCACATCCTACATCTTGAAGTTGTCATATATACCTCAAACTACTTTGGTCGGAATACACAGTTATTTCTGCGTACTCTAAAAAGTACCAAAACTTCTGTATACATAAAACAATACCTAAAAGTTCGCGTTCAACTACGCTATAGCGTTTTTGACATGGCGTGAAAGCTTTAGAAAAAAATGCAACAGGCCATTTTTCTTTATCAGGTGTGAGCTGATACAAAACTCCCCCACATGCTATATTCGATGCATCGCTGTCGATGTAGAACGGTTCCTCATAGTTAGGATTATACAAACATGCAGCATCTATTAATAAATTTCGCATTTTGTTGAAAGCATTTATGCAGTCTGTGTCAAAATTAAAAGGAACATTTTTCACAGTTAATTTTCGCAGAGAGGCTGCCACATCTGCAAACCTTGGAATTAAATTTCGAAAGAAACTACTTAAACCAAGAAATGATCTCACATCCTTTGCATTCTTAGGAATCGGAAATCGGCGCACCGATTCGATTTTGTCTGCGGATGGAAGTAGCATACCATTTGAAATGGTATGTCCTAGAAAATTGATTTTTTCTGCAAAAAAGGAACTTTTTTCGGGTTTGATGGTCATACCCACAGAATGATATCTTTCTAGCACTTCCCTTATAAGTTCAAGATGTTTTTCAACTGTATCACTATAAATCACCAGATCGTCGAGAATATACAGTACACCTTTATACTTTAAGTCTCCAAACAAACTATCCATAAGTTTGCAATATGTATTTAAAGCTCCAGTAAGCCCCATAGCCATTTTTGCGTATGAATAACTACCTTTATGATGCTTAGAAAAGCAGACCTTTGATTGCGCGTCACGCACCAGCGCGACCTGCCAGTAGCCTGCGTTCGTGTCGACTACAGAAAAATAGCGTGCGCTACCAAGATTACTCAATAAATCTTGAATATTTGGTAGCACGTATTTATCTTTGACAGTGGCGGCGTTGATCGCGCGCGCATCCAGAGAGATGCGCGGATCACCGGTCCCCTTTTTCTTAACAAGTAACACATTTATAGCCCAGG
Organism: Campodea silvestrii; assembly: GCA_034694985.1. Taxonomy (NCBI): domain Eukaryota; kingdom Metazoa; phylum Arthropoda; class Diplura; order Rhabdura; family Campodeidae; genus Campodea; species Campodea silvestrii. The sequence goes on from JAQFYR010001407.1 coordinate 9,898, forward strand.
TAGGTTTCTCGATAGGTACAACTACACCATCTGCTATCATTTTGTCTAAGGCGATATCAAACAACTCCCTCTTCCGTTTTGATATCGGCCGTGCCGGCATGAAAACCGGTTTGACATCTGGGTCCCTTCCTAAACAATGCATGATTTTTAACTAGAATGCTTTCTAATTCATCCATCGAACTAGACGGCACAGTTTCAACCATGTTCATCAGATGATTTATTGCTTTGAACCTAAATTGTTTGTCACTTAGTACTTTTGTCGCCTCTGCAGA
>JAQFYR010001408.1:0-10168 GCA_034694985.1 Campodea silvestrii
TTATTTATTACATGACATCTCCACCCCACCCCACACCTCAAAAAAACTCCACCCAAATCGTGATTCACCCTTTTTTTATCTTCTTTACTCTACGTCTTTTTAAATCAGACATTCTTCACTCGACGTATTATAATAACAGTCCCGTTACAATGCAGTCCCAGTCAAGTCCCGTTACAATGAAATATACATTGGGATACCCACAGACAACAAAAAATACATTCCAAAGTATTCTTAAAAAAGATCAAATACTTCATTACAAAAAAACATGCCTCGGGGAACTAAAAAGACAAAACTAACCTACGCCGAAACCAACCTCAAGAATAACACAAAAAAAGGGTGAGGCACAAATGGGTACAAGATCTTCCTTCATTATACATTCACGCCTAAGGGAACAAAAAATACAAAATCAACCGAGGACCAAAGTTACCTCGACAGAAATGGTACATGCACAAACGAACCTCAACAAAAAGGGGAACAAAATAACACACACACTTTCTTGTCACTCCAGTACATAGGAAATAGTACTAATTAGGATTTTATAATGTACAGCAATTACGGGGTTTATAATACATGAAAATTTGCATAATTGTTGTAACAATGATGCTCAATTGCCCCCTACTTATGTGATCTCCAATATGCTTATGCGAATGGAGCACATTTGATAGTGCAGTGAAGCATCCTAATGAGCTGTTCACAGAATTTACACAGTTTGAGATACCAGTCCCCGCGGATTTTACGTTTGAAGCAAATTATCAAATAGATTTGTTTTTAGAAATCTTGCATTTTTATAGAGATTAATTTTCCTCTACGGTCCAAATACGAAAGCTGTGCAGATTGGTTCGAAATTGTGAAATAAATATTTATCTAGGTGTTGCCTTATAGGTAATTCAACGATACCGCAAATAAGTTGGTTTGTATTTCATTTTGTTTCAAAGTAAGTATATGATTCCGATAACTTTTTGGTAGATCCTAATACATGATAGAACTGTATTCGGCGTGGCCATTTGAGTTCTACAAGGAAAAGATGCTTTTTTGCAATTGGTGACAAACTACGAACAAAACGGCAATGTGCAGGTATTTTCAAAGTGGCCAGGAATAATTTTCACTGGAGTAATAGCTCTCGAAAATTATGGATCATTTAAGTAAAGTTTCAAAGAAACCGACAAAATGTATATTTTCCCATACATGAGCAAAAGAACACGTTTTTTTTGCTTTTCTCTCAAATGGATCTACAGTGCATGTATATGCCAAATATTGGTAAATTTTTGGGATCCTTTAGATCCTTTTTAGCATCTAAAGCAGATATTACTTCATTTAATTTAACATTCGGCAATCTACAACGCATGTACAATTTTCCTTCTGAAATTACTCCAAACATTTTCTGCTATTGTTCGGTATTTTTTTATTTTTATACACATCAACCGCTTTCCGATTTTTTACATTTTCATTTGGAATTATTTGCGACACAAACCTCTCTCTGCTGTAATAGCCTCAAACACATATCTACCGAAACAAATGACTGTATGTTAATGTTTTCCCAGAGACCAGTTTGCCTTTGAATAATACAACAACTAGACTAATGACAAAATCAATGTTTTGACTTCATACAAATGTACAGGTGTCACCTATCCAACAATTCGACACTTTGTAGGTATTTTGCTTTACCGTGAGCAGGAATAACAAAACATTAGATGTCGTGTTAAAAATACAAATGGTATGACGAGTTCAATTTTAAAACAGCTAACAAATTGGCAAATCTTCACAACTAGAACTAGCGCCTCCAGATATACAAACAATTATATTTGAAATATTAGTTGAATTAATATAAATCTAAGACAGTCATTGAAAATCTCAAATTTCTGATAGCAACAGGAGTACATTTTCCGGTTTCCATAATAGTGACAATATATTTTTTCACTTCATTATTACATTGACGCATGTTTAAATTGAATTGAAACATTTTTGTAAAACCATGCACAAAGCGCGGTTTCAGAAATCAGTTTCAGGTGACCAAATACACACAGAGTGAACCATGGTTGCAATAAATTAATAGAAGCTTTAAGACAAAGATAATATCTTTCATCCGTTTGAATTTCACTAAAACTCTTCGTGATTACGCGTCGGTTGCTTACAGCAATCAGTCGCAGCGTAACAATTCCACTGTATAATTTCTCAATTCCACTGTTGCTTCCTTAGCGTTATTCCAATACAGATTATGGGTGAAACCAACTGCCTCGTAATAAGGGAAGTACTGGATTTGATTCACACCATTGATTTCAGTGAAGACTGTTCATTTCAGTGATCGTGTATTTCAGGGATTTCAGTGATCGTGTATGACTGTTCATTTCAGTGATCGTGCATTTCAGTGATGAATTGGATGATTTCAGTGATGACTGTGATGTGCGTGTATTTATTTGAAATATTTATGTGTTGCTGACTTCATTAATTGAAAACAGTTTCAATTATTATATCAATTTTAATGTTATTCGAAGTTGAGTCATATCAATTACAACTCGCGGAAAATATTGCGAAGTCCAATGAAACAAACCATATTATTGTATTACTTGTGTAAATTATAATTACGTCAATTGCAATATTTGGAAGTCGATACATGCATGCCAATATTAGTGACAACGACTATCAAGCTTTCAGAACTTTCGTTACTGCATAAAACTGTTTTTTTATAGTTGCACATTAGTTTTTCTAACAATTGCTTTAATGTGATACAAGCAGCTTTCCTATATAGTGTCAGTATTTCATTGAAAACCTATTTCTGAAGTTACTTTAACTGTTGATATGAAAAAAATTGCCAATATTTAACTTTTTCAATGAAAGTATTTGCAACACAATATTAAGACACTGAATAGTTGTATTCCTGTTTTGCGATATCTTTAAGAAAAAAAAACTACCTTCTCTACAAATCCATATTTTGCATTGAATAGGGAAATGTGACGATTTCCGCTTTGATGTCAACACGACTGCTCTTGTATAAGATTTTCATTTCTTCACAAAATAAAAAAATGTTTTATTTATATAAAAAAATATTTATTTACACAAAAGGAAAAGGTATTGTGTACAGTAATCTTAAAAATATCTGAAAGAGAAAAACATCCACAAATTCTTGGAAAGAAAGAAAATATAAAAGCAAACATGTATAGTCAGAAATAGTTGACACAATCAAACACCAATGTGGGCACTTTTGTGATTTCAAATACTGCCCGGGAAAAAACCGTTAAAGAATGATCACCCTATTCTGCACGTGGAAATGTTGCTACACAAAGTCACATCATGCAACATGATCTTATTATTTATATATATGTTACAAGAACAGCACGCTAGCACTACACTCGAAATGACAGTATATTTGAGGAAAGCTACCAGTTATTACGTTCCAAAAGGCACGTTTGTTCTATGTTCTCTATTCTTTGTTCAAGTTTCTATTTCGAAATTTTGATTTAAAATAATTTGATTTCAAAATGTTTCAAGTGTTGCTGGTTTCACTGTTCATAATTTCAAAGACACATTCCGAATCGAAAATTGAAATACGCAAGCAGTCCATTTCCAACAACAATTTGAAGGACAGAATTCTCAAGCAAGTAAAACAAAATCCAACTTTTATCGTGACATTGTTTTCACCGCCAGAATCAGACACTGAAGAGATATTTTCATTACAAACAGCTATTCAAAAATCAAACGCATACACAGCAGTGAAGTTGATCAACTGGGAAAGTTATGGTGCCAGACCAGAACATTATGATAAGCGAAATTTTTCTGTGTCACCTGTATCTCGAATATCATCATCCGTGAATGATATGTGTGTTGTTAATCCAAATGCAAGAGATATTATATCGGCTGATAATGTGGAAACATACATGCATCATTTACGTAGTTTTGAATATTCCAACAGAAGATGTAAAGTGATATATATCGCTAACGCGGATGAACAACACAAAGTAATTAATTATGTTCAACAAGTAGCGAAGTATTTCCTTATATACATAAGACAACATGAAGATTTTTATTACATTTGTTGGTATTGCAGAGCAGGTACAACCGTATCGCGAATTGTAAGGAATGAAAGTGCGTGTCTGTTTCCAGAATTTTCTGGCAATCTCAACGGAGCTCAGTTTGAAACTTACTCATTTTTCGCGATACATATACTACTTCAATATCTGAATGCAACATGGAAGCAGGATATCGACAGTTTCTCAGTGCAGTATAATAGTGTATTCACTCATCAACAATGCTACTATGAGACTTCCTGCACTTACAGTGATGTTATTCTATTCGATAGAATGATATTTGTTACGAAACCCCCAAGGAAGTACTTTGATGCTTTTAGGAAATTTAAGGATATTTTTACACCTGACTGCTGGTTTGTGTTTGTCATTACTATCACTGCAACTATAATGGCTTTCAGATATCTGGATAATAGCAAATGTGTGAAAAAAATTGTAATGGAAGTAATTGTGAGACCGATTTTGCAATATGTTAGTGAAATACGACCCAGATCCAGAAATAGGTTTTTTCTACTAGCGTGGAGTTTCATGGCTATTATTATATTTGTAGCCATTTCCGCTAAAATTACTCAGTTTATGGTTATTCCAAGTTACGAGTGGATACCGAAAACATTTGACGAGTTGACAGACAGTGACTACACAGTCTTACCTTATTATGCGACTAAGGAAGACACGTGGACCCTTTTAGATCAAGGAAATACTGTTCACAGAAAACTTACGAAGAAATTGTTTCTTGAAAAGTTACATTATGAGGACGATAAAAGATATGAACGTTTTCATCTATACTATAATTGCTTGAATGACTTAATGCAATCCAGAATCAATATGGCTTGCATGTGTTTGAAAAGTCAAATGAGATATCAACAGAATATGTTAACGCAGTTGGAGAAGATAAGTTAATAATGCATGCGAAAGATGATTCAACAGTGCTCTCTCCATTAGGATATGCAGTGGCTGAATTTCCACCGTATATGGAAACCATTATGGTTTATATACAACGACTGATACAAGGAAATATTATAGAATTCATAGAAGATAATGACAATTATGTGATGAAGATGAAGAATGTATTTCAGGAGAAAAGGAATATCACTACTGAAGAATTTGATGATCTGGTAAACGCGAATGATCCGAAACCTTTAAAGTTTAGTCACATTAATACGGCATTCTATTTTTTTTCTTATATTAATTTTCCTTTCGCTGTCATTGCTTTTGTTATGGAAATCAGAAGCAAAAGTCCGAAAACAAAAACAAACTTTATAAGTTCAGGTTCGCCAACGTTGTCGAAAACTTAGTCGTGCAATATTAATCGGTTGCAACGTCAAAGTAGGCTACGTTGTGGGGGCGTCCTTATTATAATATTTTATATGTTTCAAATATTTATTACAAAATTAAATTGCAAATTTTGTTTTGGTACACCTTGGAAAGTTCGAACATACAATATATGAGATATCTTAATATCTGCCGACGGTTTCAGAGATTACCCCTTTGAGCGTAATAACTATCTGAACACATAAGGGTAACACAGGTTGAAATGTCATTGCTTCAATTGGTCTGGCACAATACATATAGTATCCGTTAATAAATGGCAGCAAAAAAAATTGCATTATGAATAGGTTAATTCTGGAGATTATCACTTTATGGTGAACACAAAATATTATTGAGATCTCTGGTCAATTCAATTTCAGTGTACTGTAATTCCTTTAAAATTTGGAACTGTACAGACGGTTTTAGATGTGCACATTTTGTGTCTGATTGTACAATGAAAACGCTGCAAAAACATGAATATAAACTCAAATTCAAAGTTTGTTAAATTCGTCAATATATTTTTACCAGCACTGATGTTGTTAAAGTTGCCATTTGAATAAATTAAAGCAGTAAGTTCCACCGTATATAAAGTGAATATTCATTTCTGAAAGGTATTTCAAACACAGCTATTGTGGATTTTTATCCAATATAATATGTTGAAAATTTGTTAATTAAACATGGCAATGAGCCAATGATTACACTATTACTTAAACGTACCCAGCTATAAATATGATCACAAGAATAAAATCTAAGCAGTTACGTACAAGGTATATACCATTTCATTTGTTCATAGCTATGCACTATTATGATTGTCAGGAAATAGCGATTCTAACTTTGAAACATGCTCTGAATCTGGATAGTAACAAATAAACGTTTCATATATGAAAAATCACGTGCTATATTAAGACGCTATCTAAAAGCAATTCAGAAAAGTATGCTGTAATAAACCACGTGAAAGATGTTTCAACACTTCTATTTTGCACTGATTTTGCAAACTAGCTGAACGGAATTTCATTTTTTTCGAACTCATGAGCCCGACTACTCGGTACATTATGGGATGTGGAATTTTTTGAACTTTTTTCTCATATGCTGTGCATCTTTTCTAAAACAAAATAATATATTTGATGATAATTCGGATTTCCAAGGTTAAAATCGGATGCCCCGCGCAATTTATAAAATAGTTCACTTCCGCTATTGGACTTCGGAAGATCGAAACCACGAACAGTAAATCATTGACACAGTGCCCGAGTAAATCGTTATTTTGAGAAAGAAATAACTGGTATATTGAATGAAACGTCGTTGATATTTTCTGTGTCGACGTTGTATTTTAAATAAATTACATCGTTTGAAGGTGTACACTGAATCAGTAGGGGTCCTTGGTTTCCCTCACAAGTTATTTTTCATCATTCCTTTAAAAGTGGAATACGACGGTCGTATTTGTCAGGACCGTGGTGGCAATAGGAAACAAATAACGAAAGGGAAATCAGGTCAAATACTCAAATCCACCATTCAACTGGTTTCCAACACAGAAATATTTTTGACAATTTAGGATGCATCTGCAGTTGAGATAAGGGAGAAACATATTGAACTGTTTTACCCGAACTATTACTTTTTCGGAGACCAATACGATTAGATAACAGAAATTTTGGAATAAAAATATATTAACGAAATTTACAACCCATGTGTCATTTAAATTTTCTGCGTCGATGTTGTTGTTCAAATAAATTACATCGTTTAAGTCCCAAAATGCAGACGGAGTTCTATGAAATTTTAAAACAAATCATCATTATAGCCATTACGACTACAAAAATATAGTATTTCAGGGGATGAGAATCGATATACGCGTATGTTTCAATCCACTTTTTCCAATAATCTAAAAAAACACGTTATTGATTTTTTTGTCATATTCATTCGGCTAACCAATGTTAAAAATATTTAGTTTCTCCATATTATGTATGTGGTTTCCGAATGCCATGGATTTTTAATCACATATTGTTTTTTTAGAGTTGATGATGGGCTTGATGGCGAAGTTGCACTGAAACATAATGTTGTTCAGAAAAAACTGTTTAAATGTAATATTTGATTCACTTCTTCCCCCATATCGTCAGTGTAGTTACTGTAAGTATTACTACAGGTTCCGTTTCGCAAGATCCTTTCGTTGCTTTGTAGCAGCTTCCGTAATGCTGCTCTGCATATCAAAATCATGATACTGTAGTCTCACGTTAATTTTATCGAACACCAAAAGTCCCACAATGTAACACCAAATAAGTACAGAGTGTGGGCAATAACTGTAATCCCATGTTTTGATTCAAAAAAACTTTCAAATGGGAACATAAATTTCGTACATTATCATATTGCAAATTGAAGTGCGTAATCTGTTTTTCAAAGCGTCGTCAACGAATTACCTTCAACAAACTTTTTGGAACGTCGTATTTCCAAGTACGAAGTACCGGTGATCCTTTGAGTAATCTCTGCGATCAGCGTGAATTATTTTTGTAACTGAACTTATATTTACCACGTAATCCACGTTAACTCCCGTCGATGTGTGCCTTGCTCTTGTCCTCCCGTTCACAGAAGATTATGTGATCTCCAACATGCTTACGCGAATTAAACACATTTGATTGTGTAGTGAAGCATCCCCATAACCGGTCATGAGCTATTCAAAGAATTTACACAGTTTGAGATATAAGTCCCGGATTTTATATTTCAAACACATTTTCAAATAGATTTGTTTTTAGAAATCTTGCATTTTTATACAGATTAATTTTCCTATTCACACCAAATACGACAGCTGTCCAGAGTGGTTCGAAATTTTCAGAAGAAATTTTTTCCAGTTGTTGCCCCATAGCTAATTCAACGATACGGCAAACAAGTTGGTATGTATATCATTTTGTTTCAAAGTAAGCAAATGTTTCCGTGAACTTTTTGATTGGTCCTCCTATATGATAGAATTATATTGGGCATCGCCCATTGAGTTCTCCAGGGAAAGGATAATTTCTTGCAATTGGTGACAAACCAGGAAAGAAACGGCAACGTGGTATTTTCATTCCAGCAGGTTATATATAAATTCACTGGAGTAATAGCATTCCAAAATCACAGATAATTTTAGTGAAGTTTCAAAGAAAACCGACAAAATATGCAATTTATCATACATGAGCAAAAGTACATGGTTGCATGTCTCTTCCCCATATGGATCTAATTGTCAACCACTGATGAATTTCTAGGAATCCACATTAAATCTTATTCTTCTTACATTCTTATTTCTTTCTTGGACAAAGTTTTGAATATTTTTATTAGATTGCTATAAATTCTCATCTAAAGTAGATATAACTCCATTTCATTCAACATTCAGCAATCTATAACGCAACCGCAAGTTTCCTTCTGAAATTACTCCAAGAATTTCCTGTGTTGTTGGGTATTCTTTCTTTTTATATACTTACACCATTTCATGATCTTTGATATTTTGTTTTGGAATTATTTGTGACACAAATTTATATCTGTCATAATAGCCTGAAGTATAAGTTATATCTACCGAAGCAAATGACTGTATGTTAATGTTTTCCCGGATACCAGTGTGCTGTTGAATAACACAACAAATACCACTAATGACAAAATCAATGTTTTGAATTTATACTAATGTGCAGGTGTCACCTATCCAACTGTTCGACACTTGTAAGTATCATTATTGCTTTACCGTGAGAAGCCATTGCAACATAAAAAAATTCTGAGGTCCCATAGAAAATACAAATGAGATATGAAAGTTAATTTAAAAAAAGCAATAAATTTGTAAATCGTCACAACACTAACTAGCGCCTCCACCTGTCCATACAATTATATTTGAAATAGTTGAATTAATATAAATCTAACACAGTGATAGACCGTTTCAAATTTCCAATATCTGTCACATCATTATTACATCACATTAACATATGTGTAAATTGAGTTGGTCGATTTCTGTAAAACTATGCCCCAAGCGCGGTTTTGACAGGCAATATCAGGTGAACAAAAAGTGAAGCATCGTTGAAATAAGTAAATAGAAACTTTAAAACAAAGCAAGCATCGTCCACCGGGTGAATCAAACTCAAGCTCCTACTGGTTATTCCTCCTATTTCCTGATTTGTGATTACCTCCTGATTCCTGATTACGGTTACTTACACCAATCAGCTGCAACGTAAAACTTCCACCGTATAAGTATGATTTCATAATTCCACTTTTGCTTTTATTATTCTAACGTAAGTTATTGTTGAGATCAACCACCTCGTAATCGGGAAGTACTGGGTTCGAAACCTAACTCTGGATGACTGCCACAATGCCTATATACAGTGTGTGTATGTTTATTAAAAAAAATAAATGACCGGGTTGCGGACTTCATTAATTGAAAACGATTGTTTCTCCTTGATATACATAGAATTAGTGTTGGCAGCAGTTGCTCTAGTGTGATATAAGCGAAACTAATTTCAATGCGTTTAAGTTTTACGGCTTTCCTATATAGTGTCAGTATTTTACTGAAAATCAATTTCAGAAATTAGTCTTACTGTTGATATAAAATTATTGCAAAATCAAACTTTTCCAACGAGAATATTTGTAACACAATAATAAGTCACTGACTAGCTATATTCTTATTTCGCGATATCATTAAGAAAAAAAACTACTTTCTCTGCAAATACATATTTTCCATTCAATTGAAATCTCTGCCAAGGCCATATTAAGGGGAGGGATTGTTAGAGCTCAACACGCCTCCCCCAACCCCAAAATGCAAAAAAATAATAATAAAAAAAATGAAACAAAAAATAGAAAATTTAAGAAATCGAAAAATTCCTAAAAGTTCTCACTAAAACTGG
>JAQFYR010001409.1:0-10166 GCA_034694985.1 Campodea silvestrii
TGATACAAATAAATAAGTGAATAATTTTCTGGTTCATGACAGTTTTAAGATGGTTTCTGAAAGAAAATTGCTACTAAATAAGATGACTTACTGTTGAAAATTAAGAAAATCAGAAATACTTATTTCAAATGTATAATGCAAACTAATTTTCTCTTCTTCCAGCTACTGTATATTAATTTTCTTACATCTGGAATACAAAATATATTTTCTGAATTCAATCTACAGTAGTTTTGACCTTTAATAGAGAATAAATTTCAAAAAGTATAACTATTCGGTATTCGGAAAATCACTATTCGGCAAATATTTGGTAAAATTACTATTCGGTATTCGGGAAAATCGCCATTCGACACTACGACACACCCCTGTTTATAAATACCATCAGTCGTAATACAACAAAGATTTTTGAACCCTACCCAACCCAAGAGTTTAATGACTTCTTTCATTCCCGAAAAATTCCCGCACCAAAAAATCTTTAAACTACGGATCCCTCCCGCATTGCATAAGTACAGCAAGCAGCCTGCGTGCTCGGTGACTCCAATTTCAATTTCTGGTCGTGTGTTAGCGCTCCGGGAGACCTCGCAACGCACGTATAGTATGAAATAAAGTCCACTGCTCATAAACAGCGGCCATTTTTCAACCTGCTGTGTCTTTTTAATGTTGGTAAAAAATTGTTTTCTTTTGTTATTATTTTTTGTTTCTGATGTTTTGGATTGCTTCCATGTTTCTTGGGTTTTAAATAGGTATATAGTCGATGTAGGAGGTGGATTTTTGTCTGTGAATTATGTGGTATTTAAAATATGATTGGTTGTTTCAGAATGGGTTTATTATTAGATCAATGAGAGGTTCAAAGATTTTATTTGCTTTGAAAATTTTAAGTGTTATGTTCGAGGGTTATGTTAGTATACTTTATAATACAATATTGAGAGAATACAGGGTGGAATGTTCACGAAAACAGACACATCAAGCCTGATCTGTAGGGAGTTTTATTTCGGCTACTGCAGTTTCGCACTTAGCAGTGCATCATCTGGCCTTTCTACATAAAAGAAAATATGGCATTGTAATAAATATAACAAATGAAAAGCTAATAAACTTACCAGCCAGCTGATTTACAATTCACAAAGGCACACAATATGAAAGTCAAATGGCAGAAAAAATGACAGCAAATGAAAACGAAAAATAGCGCGTGAATTCAAATTAAAATAACACTAAAAATATCCATTCAAAGTAATAAATAATGACATTAAAACATTTAAAACAAAATTTAATTTACAGTTTCACAATTACTAAAATTAAAAAAAATTAAAAAAAAAATTAAAAACTAAAAACATTGATTGATATTATTTTCAAAAGCGTACTTGACTACAGTGGTGTTTTCTAAATTACCTGAAAATTTATTCATTAAACATTGCTTGTTGTTTAAAATTTCAATAGTTTCTAAAAAGTCTAAATGTAGCTTATTAGTTACCCTGTGCAGTAATGATACTTTATTAATATCGCAATTATTTGAACAGTTACTATGCATATGTGCAGGCCCGGATTAAGGTATTTTGGGGAATGGGTAAAACGCGGATTATTGCGTAATGCGGATTATTGCGGATCCGCACGGAACTGGGTAATCGGCGGATTTTCGCGGAATAAGTGGAGTGAGAAGTTTTTGCGGATCCGCACGGAACTGGGTAATCGGCGGATTTTTGGGGAATAAGTGGAGTGAGAAGTTTTTGCGGATCCGCACGGAACTTTGTAATCGGCGGATTTTTGCGGATTAAGTAGAATGCGGATTTTTGTGGATCGGGGAAGCTGTGGAATTTATAGGGTTATTTAGAGTGCGGAATTTTTGCGGATTAAGTGGAGTGAGAAGTTTTTTACTGATTTGGGAAACTGCTGATTAAGTACAGAGCGATTTTTTGCGGAATAGAGTGCGGATTTCTGCGGAATAAGTGGAGTGCGGCATTTCAGCGGATCTAGGATGCTGCAGAATTTAAAGGGTTAAGTAGAGTGCGGATTTTTGCGGATCTAGGAAGTTGCGGAATTTATAGGGTTAAGTAGAGTGCGGATTTTTGCGGATTAAGTGGAGTGAGAAGTTTTTTGCTGATTTGGGAAACTGCTGATTAAGTACAGAGCGATTTTTTGCGGAATAGAGTGCGGATTACTGCGGAATAAGTGGAGTGCGGCATTTTTTGGATCTAGGAAGCTGCGGAATTTAAAAGGTTAAGTAGAGTGCGGATTTTTGTGGATCTAGGAAGCTGCGTAATTTATAGGGCTACTTAAAGTGCGGATTTTTGCGGAATAAGTGGAGTGAGAAGTTTTTGCTGATTTGGGAAACTGCTGATTAAGTACAGAGCGATTTTTTTGCGGAATAGAGTGCGGATTTCTGCGGAATAAGTGTATTGCGGCATTTGATCGGATCTAGGAAGCTGCGGAATTTAAAGGGTTAAGTAGAGTGCGGATTTTTGTGGATCTAGGAAGCTGCGGAATTTATAGGGCTACTTAGAGCGCGGATTTTTGCGGAATAAGTGGAGTAAGAAGTTTTTGCTGATTTGGGAACCTGCTGATTAAGTACAGAGCGATTTTTGCGGAATAGAGTGCGGATTTCTGCGGATTAAGTGGAGTGCGGTATTTTTGCTGATCTAGGAAGCTGCGGAATTTAAAGGGTTAAGTGGAGTGCGGATTTTTGTAAATCTAGGAAGCTGCGGAATTTATAGGGTTACTTAGAGTGCGGATTTTTGCGGAATAAGTGGAGTGAGACGTTTTTGCTGATTTGGGAAACTGCTGATTAAGTACAGAGTGAATTTTTTGCGGAATAGGGTGCGGATTTCTGCGGAATAAGTGGTGTGCGGAATTTTTAAGGATCTGGGAAGCAGAGGAATATATTGGGTTAAGTAGATTTGCGAATTTTTTGCAGATTATGATTATGCGGGGAATATTGAGAAATATATTAAGCGCGGATTTTTGCGGAATAAGTGGAGTGAGAAGTTTTTGCGGATTGAGGAAACTGCTGATTAAGTAGAGCGTGAATTTTTGCGGAATAGAGTGCGGATTTCTGCGGAATAAGTGGTGTGCGGAATTTTGCGGATCTAAGAAGCTGCGGAATTGATAGGGTTAAGTAGATTACGGATTTTTGCGGATTATGATTATGTGCGGAATATTGAGAAATATATTAAGCGCGGATTTCTGCGGGAGAAGTTTTTGCGGATTGGGGAAACTGCTGATTAAGTAGAGCGCCAATTTTTGCGGAATAGGGTGCGGATTTCTGCGGAATAAGTGGTGTGCGGAATTTTTAAGGATCTGGGAAGCTGCAGAATATATTGGGTTAAGTAGATTGCGGATTTTTGCGGATTATGATTATGTGCGGTTTTTAGAGAAATATATTAAGTACGGATTTTTGCGAATTAAGTGGAATGAGATGTGAGAAGTTTTTGCGGATTTGGGCTGATTATCTAGAGCGCGAATGTTTGTGGAATAGAGTGCAGATTTCTGCGGAATAAGTGGAATGCGGAATTTTGTGGATATAAGAAGCTGCGGAATTGATAGGGTTAAGCAGATTGCGGATTATGATTATGTGCGGAATATTGAGAAATATATTAAGCGCGGATTTTTGCGGATTAAGTGGAGTTAGAAGTTCTTGCGGATAATTGAAAAGTACGGATTATTGCGGATGTTTGTATCTTGCGGATTTGTGGTGTAAATAAAGTTGAAATTTTTGCGGCATTAGTTAAGTGTGGAATTTTGCGGATTAATTAAAATGTGGATTATTGCGGATCGTTGATGTACGCCGAAGAAAGGGGAAGGAAGCTACTTGAGTGCGAAGTCGAAGACCGTTACAGCCCGACAGGAATGACGGCGAATTTTTTTTTGTATTTTTTTATGACAAAAAGTGAAGTTTTAAGGAGATTTTGCCAAAACTTCGAAATATTTTACACACATTTTCATCAGTTCTTTTCGTATAACTCAAGAGGGCTCAAATCCCTCTTGGTATAACTTCTAGTTGTTCGAAAGCAGCACGGGGGGATAGGGGGGAGCGCCCCCTGGCTCTACAGCGGACGCCCATGTTACGGATTAAGTAAAGTGCGGATTTCTGCGGAAGTGGGTGAAATGCGGATTTTTGTATAATAAATATAAAGTGAGGATAACAGGATGTGCGGATTATTGCGGAAGTGCGTATTTTTATAGAATAAGTGAAGTGAGGATTATTACAGAATAAGTTAAGCGCGGATTCATCAATGTACGGACTTTTTGCCGATTATTGTGATTGTAGATTAAGTGAAGTGCGGATTATTGCGAATGTAATAATCCTTTATTTGACCCTCAGACGTACATAATTATATTTGGATTATTTGCTATATAATAGATTGGTTTTTTTTATAATATAACAATCGAGATTCTAAGGAATGAATGCAATCAAGGTCATGCCAAGCCTTGTGTAGCTTATCGGCGCAAATCATTATATTAAATTACCTTTCATGTAATAAATACTGCTCTTATACAAAATTAATATAATGATATTTTTTGAGGAGGTTGAAACAAGTTTTTTTTATGTATACTTTTTTAGTGTACAAAAGTATGCAAAATTTTTTTCAACTATAACATTTCCGATAACCAGCATTTCTTAATATTTATTTTAAGATTAACGAAATTTTGATTATTTTCTGTATTTAATACATATTCCGGTAATGTGTTAAAAATTTTAAGCTTCATTACAAATTTTGTTCTTTGCCATGCAAATTGTTGTAACGTTGCTCGCTGTACTGTAACGAAATTTTGATTATTTTCTGTATTTAATACATATTCCGGTAATGTGTTAAAAATTTTAAGCTTCGTTACAAATTTTGTTCTTTGCCATGCAAATTGTTGTAACGTTGCTCGCTGTACTTACTATGTTTTCGATGTTGATTGTAATTATCATCAATATCATGTCGGATCTATCGTAGTATTTTTATAGTACAAACTGATATAAAAGCAACTGATTTATTTGGAGAATGTTCAGCTCTTCGTAAGCTTTCTTACTGGAAATGCTGACTATACCTTTTTTTAGTTACAAGATTTACAATATTATTTTGTAATCCAATTAATGGTTGCAGCTGATTGTTTGATGTTTTGCTCCAAGCTCCATATTGTAATTCCATAATTTATGACCGATTGTACACAAGCATTGTAAACTATTTTTAGCAATTTTATGGAATATATCTCACGTAAAATTTATAGAAGTAACATACATAAATCTTTAATTGCTTACATAAGTATTCAATGTGATTATTCCAGTACGACATAGACATCAAACTGTAGACCAAGATATCGATACATACTAACTTGCTTTATTGCAGATTTGCAGGACAGTTGCACTTTACGATATTGTTTTTCAATATTTCGCAGGCACGTCGCTAGAGGGGGTTAGGGGGTGTCTCACCCCCCCCCCCAAGTTGAAGAAGTTCGAAAAGTCGGCAAATCGCCAATTTTTTTAAACAGGTTTTCAACCATTTATTATTATCAGTTATATAATTATTTCATAGAATATTGTAATTTGTTTCACTAAATTGCCGACTAAAATGTAATTTTCCCACAATAAATTTACCAACTGTATATGTATAGTCTTGTTAAACACCATGTTTCGTCAATTTGCCGACAAAAATATTTGTTGTTAATATATTTACCGACATAAACGTTGCCAAAACTACAATTATTTCAAGCAATTTCAGGTTATTCAGTATATCCGATTTCCGAAAAGTCGTATATATCCTTCTTCGAATTTTTCCTGACAAAATATACGATTTACTGATTTATACAAAGTCGGCAAACCGGTAATTATTATTTTACTAATATTAGAAGTTCGCAAAATCAAGTTTTCCCAGCAATTTTTATTCATTCGTGAAGTACTGATTTCCAGAAAGTTTAGACCTATTACTTGTTTCACAATTTTGCCGACGAAATTGATATTTACTGTCATATAAGTAATGAAGTTCTAATTTGATATAGTGAATCGTGCAACAACGTCCTATCATTTTCCGACTAAATATATCACTGAAAATGTCGGCAAAAACTTTTATGGTTACAGTAAACTGCATTTTTACTTTTAGTAACTCTGATATTATTATCAGATCTGCAAACTAGAATTTCAAACAGAAATAATTATAAATTGCTAGCAATAAGCATTAATTACATTTTACCATTTCCTGAAAGTTTGATATTTTGCGACTTTTAGTAGTAGCAAAATCTCTTCTCCATACTGAATTTTTTTTCGTAAATCTTGGAAAGATGAATAAATTCATATATCATGCAATATGAGAGATTTTTAACCCAAAAAGTAAATTTAGATGAACTATGAAAAATTTGTACCGTACAAAGTAGCGTATAGACAATAAGAAGAAAAAGAAAAAAATTATTTGAAAAAAATCGTTTAAAATTGATCTTGTCATACTCTTTTCGACGCTTTTATTCGGTCATGTCCCCCCAAAAAAATCACATTAAAACTGCATATTTTTACTTAATTAAAAGCTTAAAAAATTCTCTACTTTTTTGGTGTATTCCCCCTTTTCAAAAATCACGGTTACACGCCGGGTACCGTAGTATGTTCGCTGGTCGTTGCAACACATTGTAATCATTTATCAACAAACCTCAATACCGTATCGTCGAGTTTGCCATTAACAAGGAATCGATATCAAAGCTGGTATCCAGTTAAAAATCACGTAAAGACAATAAGACATTGAAGAACAATAGTTGACGTCATGTATTTGTTCGGATACATCTTTTCTTATAATATTCATTGCACAAAAATTATTCCATTTCACATTACCTTGTGAAATTCATATGCATTTTAACAGCATATGCTGTTGACAAGTATTGAAAACATTTCTATAAACACTCCGTAACAGTACTAATTAAATGTGACACAAAAACTATTAATTTCATAGAGTTTCAAAAGTTTAAGGAGGTTTTTGAAATGGTACTGCAGCGTTATACATGTACTGTATCCTTCATATTTGCCTAATTCAGAATTTTTATATTTTTTAATATTCCATATTTTTCCAAATAAACTAAAGCAATAATTTCGGTTCTTGAAAATGAGCAAAATTTCTTCATATATTACCGCGATTGTCAGTCGCTAACGCAAAGGTTGATTCAAAGCCGCAGTAGTTGCGATCACCAATCTCGCCTTTTCGAAGAAATGAGAAAAGACAGGAAATTGTTAAAAGAAGTCAAAATTTCGAATTTTTCTATTAATTTGTTTTTCACCCTCGCTCTGCTCGGGCATTCATTGTTTCTTACTTCCCTACTTTTTCTGGCTTCACGAATCACCCCTTCCGCCATATAACAGCAGCGGGTGAATCCAAACTCGTATTAATCAGCATTTTTAATAATAATAATAAAAAATATAGTCGGCAAATTTAACCTGTACACCCCCCAATAAAAATATGTCGCTATGTCCCTGTTATTTCGTGAAGACAGTCATGAGAGTGTATTTGTAAATTTACTGTTATTTATATACCTATTAGCTATTACTTGTTCTGTAATACATTACATTTGTTTTTTTCTATATTATATCTTAAGATTTAAATCGTGACACCATATTTGAAATTGTAACATGTCTGACTCTAACATATTATTTAAATCATCAAGTGATGTATGTGTGATGGTAATGGCTGTGTCATCAGCGTACAAACTTACATCAGAATAATTTAAACAAGTTTTTACATCATTTATGTTATTATGTAATAGAGGAAGGAACAGTATTGGCCCCAGTGGCGTACGGAAGGACTGGGGGGTTACGGGGGTTAACCCTCCCTTGGAAGACATCAACTGTGTCATAGTTCTGCATGTTTTTCTCTAAAAACTTAAAAAATTTCGCCCTCGCTACGTTCGGGGATAATTTCTTTCAGGTTTTCCTAAATTTCATGATTTGATGTACATTTGCACCTGGTGAGCTATGGTTAATGCCACGTAGAAGTAAAAATAGGAAGAAAAAGAAATAAAAAAATAAGAAATCTACAAAAAAATGTACACTTTTAACAGTTCCGCAAAAATCTCCATAATTACCATAAATATCTCCACTTTCATTATTCCGCAATAATCCACACTTAATATATTTCACAAAAATCCGCATTCTACTTAATCCTAAAATAATCCGGAGCTTAACCAATTCCTCAAAAATCAGCACATATTCCACAAAAATCCTGTAATGCTGCTACTCTCCACTTAGAAAATTCGATTTAATAAATTAAATATGAAATAATCAATGTGAGAGCGCCTATTACCCCTGACGATTATACCACAGCTTCACCACGTGAGCTGCTTTTGTAGTATACTTTACAGGAAACCTGAGTGCATACTACGTGTATAAACGCCCTTGTGAGTCCGCAATTGTTTTTAGATTTGTGTTTGTGTCGACTGGCGATTATCTGGGTTAGTTATATTTATCAAATCTGCCTATCTCCTTAATAAATATATGTAGAGTATCCAATAAACAACGTTTAGCGCTGGCTAGATTAAATATTCTTTCATACTCCACTTTATAACCCATTCAAATAAGGAATTCTGATATGAAAACACTATAGGTAGCTTGCCAATAATTACTCATTTAATACCGCAAGTCAATCCAAATGAATTTAAAAATAATAACAAAACACAATATTTACACATAAAAATGACACACCATCTGCATAAGAAAATAACGAATGTGCCAAGGAAAATTACACAATGTAAATATCAATGTAATACGATATGTTACAAATTAAATTCAGTACTTTTACAAGCAAATCGAATGACCAAACATATCCTGAGGGCAAACCAATCAGTAGGGAAAGAGAACGGCCCTTTATGCTCGAAACAAACGCCGATGTCCGCAGTAAAAGTTATATACTACAGATTTTACACACACACGTGGCTACGCCACAGAATTTATCAGCAAGCTAAATGCAACAAAATTAACACATGAAGGAAACGCCCAAGTTACAACCCATCTTTAAATATCCCCTGCTACTAACCAATGTGAATATGATGGAATATTTACTATATACAAGATTATTACTCCTCAATGTAATATTCGCTGTTTAAATCGCAAAATCCCATAACTTATAAATTCCGAAGAATATGTTACATGACGCAAAATAAATCGTGGAAATGAACAACAACTGATGCAATCTACTGTATAAAATACTGTAGAGAGCTTCTGTATTTATTGCCAACTAAGCATTGTAACCATCCACCTCTCCATGTTACAATCTTTTTCCCGATACTATACAC
This sequence comes from Campodea silvestrii, assembly GCA_034694985.1. Classification (NCBI taxonomy): domain Eukaryota; kingdom Metazoa; phylum Arthropoda; class Diplura; order Rhabdura; family Campodeidae; genus Campodea; species Campodea silvestrii. The sequence continues at coordinate 9,235 of JAQFYR010001409.1, forward strand.
GATGCTAACAAAATCTCAAGATTTCAGAGCTCCATCCAAGGCCGTAGCCAGAAAAATATTTCAGGGGGGGTTTTAAATTTTTTGAACATTCGGATTTCTAAAAGTGGCGACGTCGAAGACCAAAATCGCCGAAGTCGAAATTTTTTTTACGTTTTTATACGTGTTTTGGGCAAAAATACGCTATTTTATCTGAATTTTTAGTAAATTTTTCGATTTTTTTTCACCTTTTTCTTTCCTCCTTTTTTTCTTTCCCTTTTTTCTTTCTCTTTTTTCCATTTCGGGGGGGTTTGAACCCCCGTAACCCCCCCTGTCTACGGCCTTGGTTTATCATTTAGGATAGTAAGTTGCCTCATGAAGTCATAATATAATTGATTTCATTGCATAAATTCAACTTGAGAAATTCCGACGAGGTAATAACAAAAGATTACCAGTATAATTTTTGTTATTACCTTTTTAAAAAATCAAGCTTTTCTTTTAAAAAAAAACAAAAATCAACCGTTTTCAAATTCCGATGATATAATACCAGAATGACTATTTCTTGATTTTCTTCATAATACGCAATGTCGCCGCAAATTCCATTGTAAGTATTGCATACACCGAAACAGAGGAACTAAATTTTCAGATTGGCTCGTTGTACACCGCATACGCCAGAAACGCTGTCGGTTTTTTATCACATTTTTCACGCCATTGCTTTGTCAATTTTTTTTATTTGCATAGTACGGAGAGTTTTGCATATATGGGGTTTCAGCCTTAACATTGTGTATATTTTGAAGAATACAATAATATTGTACTGTACAAATGCTCCTTCAAGGGCTTCAACGTGTGACACATTTCGTCATAGATCACATAATTCATGAAGTACTATTCATTTTCATTTTATTTGCTTTAACACTGACTAAAGCTAGCCACATACTATGTCATATCGGAATAGA
>JAQFYR010001410.1:0-10164 GCA_034694985.1 Campodea silvestrii
CCCTGAGGGACTAAATGGTGGTAAAACACCGGCCTACTGACACCTATATTCCTCTAATATTCAGTACGATATTTACATGTATTATACATTTATCTCAATAGCCAAGCTAGCCTACTTTCTTTCATTGGTTTTCAACTTAAAAAATATAGCTTGTCTCTTTTTTGTTGATTTCTTTCCAATGCAACAAGTATTCACGTTTACAACCCTCTTTTAATTTGTAGAAGGGGGCAGGGTCCAGAAAGGTGTAGGGCACAGCATTCATTCCTATTTATAGACATGTGGAGTGATATAAATGTGAACTAATTGTTTCTTTTCTGTGGTAGATATAACATACCTATCGTCAAATGAATTGTATCATAAAATTCGTAAGAGTACAATCATGTTCCGCCAATAATATGAAATCGACTTCATCATTTGTTTCAAAAACATAGACTCGTCTCAGGTCATATCTCAAGGCTTCGCACAAGGGGTTGCCGAACTGTAAATCCTTACATACGAATAGAAGTTATGCAGACACAAAGTGATCGCTATTTCTGTCTGTGAATACAAAAAGATCTTGAACATAGATTTAAATTGATTTAAGCGTGGAAGTTACATGGTCGTGTAACACTGTTTAACTATTCTCTCTGAATTCGGCTGTTAGTGTCTACAACTTCAATTCCAACATCTCTATGTTAGTCAACAGAAACATTACTGTTCAATCTGAACTTACCACCTGTTTGAACTAATATACAAATACTGATATAACTCTAACCTTGTAACCCCACTCAACCATTGCACTGAATTAGACTGCAACATCAACACTTGGACTACTCGACGAAGGTAACTAAAAATAAAAAGTGCACCAACCACAAGAAATTAAAAGACATGCACAAAAGAAAACTATCCAACACCAATATATTAATTTAAAAAAGTGTTACCTGTGCCTGTAAAATAACATCCAGGCAGCTTGGAAACGACTAAAAAGATATAATAATTAGAAATTTGACTTTTACGGGTACTATCATGTTAATTTAAAATAAACCAATCTGATACAAACTATTACTATAATTCTGGCAGCAGTGGGCTGAGTTGAAAAGCATATCTACTAACTGTAATACTGTATTTATAACTAAAATTTTATTATTTTCAAACTACTAATCAGCTGTCTTAAAGAGTCATCCAGTCTTATGCAGCCTGCACAGGTCTTTTTGAGTATTTTTCTTCTTTGAAATCATAGGTGAAAAACTGGTTTATGAAAATTCTGAAAAGTAGGGGACATTTTAATTAGTATCTACTCTACTATAAATAAGGTGCATTGTTCTGAAATTTCTAATTTTTCAGTATAGGCCTTGCAATTTTGCCAATAACATTTTTTTTAAATGGTGGCAACTGTATGTAGAAAAGAGGAAATTTCAAAAGAAGGTATTTAGCCTGCAGTAGATACAAATTAAAATGTCCCCTACTTTTAAATTCAGAATTTTGATAAGCATATTTTTGATCATTTTACAAAGCAATTAACCAAACTTCTGTGCCGGCTCTCCAGAAGACTCACAATAGGTAGGCTACTAGTACTCATAAAGATACCCTGGTTCCCTGTGTTTGCATTAATACTTTTTCATTAAAAATTATGTTTTCAATGTAACTGCAGAAGTAAGATATGGTAATGAATAATATAGGCTACGGTAATAAGTGTTCATATTCATCTTACATGATTTTTTTTTATTATTATTAAAGTTGATTGGCTCCTATAACACTATTAATCAAATTGACTAGCAGCGTCAAGTAAAAAGATAACATTTTTTTAGTTTATGCAAACAACTGCATATTTTCCCTTGTACTTTAATTTATTTGATCCTCTATCTTCGGTACTTGCTATTGCAAATAAAGAGATACTCTTGAAATTGTTTTGTTAAAGAGTAGGCCTAATTTAAAAACATGCATGTAGCTACATTGCTTTTATTTATAATTGGAATTCTTTTCAACATCTTGAACTGTTCTAGATTTTATATTTTACTATACATAATGGGTCTTCCATATAATATGCATCCCACATTATAAAACAGAAGGGCATTGTAAAGACCACTACAACAACTAATTGAAACAATAACGGGCAGCTAATCTTTCTTAAACATAATTATCTGAAACATGATAATATTTCAGAGAGAAATGTGTGGTAACTATTATGCATATATACAAAACGTACATGCATGTACAAGCACAGCAATTATTGAAAAGCTATGCAGCTACACAGTTTGTTACTACAAAATACACGTACATTACATCTTCACAGTAAAAATTAAGAAAAATGAACATTCACTATATGTGAAATCATATTTATTTAGTATAATTTTGAATTTTCCATTTTAAAAATTATATTTTTTTTTCTTAGACTAACGTAGACCTAATGATTTTAATAATTAATGTCTATTCTTTTACAACTTCAAAAATGTATATACTGGTCAAAAATTAATATCATTGACATACATGGTAGCTTCCATTAAGAATACTAATAACAGACACCAGAGGCGAGTTCAAGAACTCAGCTGCTGCCTGGTTGCTTGCAAACCAGGAGGTCGAATAATATTATTACTCAGTCAACGCCTGGCTGACTAGCTAGACAAATTCCTCAGTCATCTCGAAGGACTGCTCGTATAAGATTTAAAAGATGGTTCTGCTCTTGAATCGTGTAATTTTAATAATGACAGATGCGGATCTAATTAAATAATATAGGTCCTAATATATTTCGGTAATTAGTCTAAAACAAATACATCATCAAAAGGATATTTTCATTATCTCTAATGTTTAAATTATGTAGAAAATTTCATGTGTTCTGTAAAGTGTAAATTGTGAATGGATATTAGAACGAAAGCAGTACGGGATGGACAGCTGAGGAAAATATCATTTAAAACCTACTGGAGACAAAGCAAGCCTTCTACTGTAATTCAAACGCTGATCTAATTTGAGTAATTTCTTGAATCTGGAACTTGCCTCTGTACCGTACTCTAGATATCATGTTGACAAACAGTACGAAGTAAATTTATAGAAACATGCTCGATTATTGCATAGCAACTACATCAATGATATTCAATTATTCATACTTTTCAAAATCACATTTGAAGTGTATTTCAAATAGGCTACGGCTACTAGTTAAAATTATGTGAAAAATATACAAGAACTAAAACAAGTTACCCCAAAAAGTGATTTGCACAAGAAATAGTGAATTACTCTGGATTCCCTCTAACTGCATCTTGTGGACAGGAATGCATTCAAATTGAAAATAATCCTTACCTACTATGCTGTGCAGTGTATTATTTTAAAAAGGTTAATGTATGTAGCGATTTGCAGAATCTTTGGTAACCTAGTTACCAGGAACATCGGAACAGAAAGGTCCGAACGAGAACAAAATCGTGATTGTAAAAGAAAAAAATATGAGCATTGTGATCTGCATAGACATCAGCAGAAGCGCATTAAAATTTACTTTTCAATATGTATACGAGTTGTATTTTGTACGTAAGGATAGACCGTGGACAAACTATATTTTCTGATTTGATTTCCTGCAGATTCTGATTTTTACAAGTCCTGCTATATAACTTCAAAGTATATAAAATTTATAAATATATTATCGCGGAATTTTTTTTGGAATTTCTGAAAAATTTGCAGAAATATAACATTTTTTTTTATTAAAATTGTCAATGTGATATTGTTATCTGATAAGATTACTGCAATCCATGTCATCAGTAAAGATGTAATCATACACGTCATCACTGTATTCGTACGTAGCTCTACATGATCTGCCGTATTCGTACATGGCTCTTCGTGATCTGTATATTTTGTTAAATCTGCAATAGCCGATTGTTGAAAGGTACTTTTTTTTAACTTTTCAACTCTTTGATGCACATAAGGTCAAACATCTTTGTAGTATAGCCTACAGTACAGCACTCCAAGACTCCTCTTTAGTAGCCTAAACAACATACTAAGTTGTGTAGGCTACTAAAGATACAGGAATCAGAGTGATTTTCAGATTTCTTGACTTTCTCTTTATGCTTATTTCCTTATTATCATTCACATCTACAAAATTATGAATTTTTGATCCCATGAAAATTAAATCTCGAATACCTCCATACCAGTACTAAAATCTTTAAAACTGGGGCAATACCACTCACAGAATTTTATTTTTTTAACAAAAATTGGAAAGCAATTGAGGAAATTTGAGAAAAAGAAATAACAAAACTCAAGAATATTATGCCTTCCAGGTTCCAGCCCTGGGCTATCATCATAACCTAAAATTAATACTAAATTTTAAAAATATATACTTTTTGACCCATGACTTACGGAAATGCTGCCATAGTTGCCAACTTGACAAATATATCTTTCCTTATCCTTCCTAATGAAGTAAAGAATTGTGGTGGAGGTAACTTATGCTGTTGACAGAATGCTGTTGGCTGCAGAATGTAGTCCTGATTAACTTCAGGGAGATCACTTTTATTACCAACAACTAATACAGGAATTTTGCTGTCAGAAAAGTATTTCTGGAAAGGAAATAAGACGGAATTGAATGTCAAAACTTTTACATCAGGTGTTTGATGCATGGAGTTTTGTTAATTGCTAAGATATTTCATTGTAAGTGCATGATTGGAAAATGTGCTGTACCACACTACTTAGGGTAGCCTAACTGACTGGAAATAGTACTAGTGACCCATTGGGAACAAAATTGAAAAAAGTAATCAATTACCTGTGAAATACAATAGTGGCATGTGAATTTGTTGTTGTCTTTGTTGACGTCTGAAAACACTGGTTTTTACTGATGAGCTATTCTAATTACGTAAGAAAAATTTCATCAATGATCTAATCGGGAGTGATTTTAATTCTTTTTACATTAATCATATGCTAGGAAGGTACGACAATCTTTTATTTATCATAAATTATTACGTAGTTGTACACTATAAGCTTCAGTTTATAGTGTACAACTACGTAATAACTTTTAAAGACAAAAAAAAACTTATGAATCCTTATACAGTAATGTAAATATTGTACTGAATATTACCATAGAGTACAATATTATATATATATATATATATTGTGCGCCGTGTCCCCCCATGGACAGTTCCGCAGGAAATCGATATGGTCTGTTACTTAGCTTGTTTATTATTAACTACTGCTTGATTATTATTATTATTTATTTATTCTAACAAGCTCAGATGTACCGAGAAGAGAGCTTTAGGGTTATGTAATTTACTATGGTTCTGACCCACCCCCCAAATACTCTGAAGAGGTGGGTGCAACAATAATGATTAATTTATACTGTTTATTTGCAATTGGGTGGGGTATAAAAAGAAAGAGTTTTAGCTTTACAATTTGCCCTGTACTCATTTCCACTCTATGGGATTAATTACTCCATCTTTTAATTAATTGTATGCTCTAAATAGGGCCTCAGTTTTATATAATTATTTATTTTGGAGTTATACTTATCTTTTCCCCAATCCATCTATCCATGTATGCCAAACTATTTCATAAGGAGAGTACAAAATGGGTCCTACCTAGTGATGTTGCTATATCTATGAAACAATACTTGAAGATGGGTTATACTTCTTCTGTTCTGTCGTTCTATCTCTCTCCTGCTGAAAATCCCTTTCATGATCGAGAGTCCTGACTTGAAGTAACTTCAGCACTTGTACCCTTTCCTTTATTCATAATCTACTTTATGTTACTCCTATTGTATTTTGAGTTATCAACATTAACCTAAGCTATTGGAATTCTTAAACTGAACTTTAAATTGAAATTTATAAATTTATGAGACCATTATCGGTCCTACTGATTGATTTCCTGTAATAAAATAAAAGTAAACATCAAAGGTTATCAACATCAATATATTAATTTATACACTTTATAATGAGACTTAAATATGATTTGTTACTGAAAGATAGATAAAGTAGTAAAGTAGGGAAGTGAATGTAATCTAACAGTCATCCATGAAGAAGTGTATGTAATCATAACAAAATCTGTATGCTAATTGATATGATGATACATTATACTCCATTAATTACTTGATCTGAATTTCAAATGCTTATTGTAGTGGAGGCAGCATGCTTTTATAATATGAATTAACTTTGATTGCAATTACAATTATTCCTGTGTAATTTAGGTTCCCTATAATCACTGTTTCTGATAACAACATTCTAGACTAACAGAGATATCAAGAGTTAGTAAGAAATAGAATAACTAATGTTATGGGTGGCAAAGAAGATTCTCCACATATTCGCCTGCGACCAGGCAGAGGGGTAGGATGTTTTCAGTAGCAGGACTCTCCCATTCACAATGCACATGCAGAAATAGAGAGCCATCCTGGACTCACTGTAACATTTAATAATATTGTGATAATAATGCAGTTACAGGTGGAACTCCGAAGCAAGAGAGCTAGTTGTGTAAAATGAAACATACTTTGTGATTGAAACACCTAGCTTTCCTGCCCCATCCTTTGGAACCCCAACCCAAGTTCCTCCGGACGCCCGATATTTGCAGCAAAATAGTCGTATGTGGTCTATTACATTGATAATAATTAAAAAAAAAATCCTGATCTGTTAGCGAGTTTGAAGATAGCTGATAATCTTACAAGTCATTTCTGCAAAATAGTGGCATGTAACAGTTAAGGTGGCGGAGCACAGCAGTAAGTATCTCAACTTTGGACGATGACGCAGATCTTGCACTTGCTAATAATTTTAAAAATCTACGAAAGGAATTTATTACCTCAGAATACTGTAGATCCGAAGGTGAATGATTAGATCGGATCATCATTTGGAACAGTAATAACCAACTTTAATCTCCCGTATCTCCATTGCACATAGACTATTTTACTGCTTTTGTTGAAAACTTGTTAGTCTCAAAAGTAATATTTTGTAACATAGGACTCTTTTGCTCAGAGTGCCTTATTTCTATTATTTGTAAACTATTTTCAATATTATGGTAATTCATTTCATGTGTGATAAGCAATAGTGAACATGAGTACATTATTACCCTTTTTGTCATTATAACAGATAATAAATTTGTTGAATGATATTTTAACATTTTTAAATGTATCTTATTAGAGCTACAATGATATGAAAAACTCGACACTGGAAAATGCAAAAAAATTTATTGTTACTTCAAGTACAAAGTAGAAAATTGCGAAAAAACATGAAGACAGATAAAAAGAAAGATATATATGCAAATTGCAATGATATAATAATGTAAACAAATTAAGCTGATATTTTCTTCTTATGTGTAAGCCTTATTGTTGTTCTGCCAGCAAGGGTAAGGAGGCCTTCTTCTTGAAGATCACGAACTGCATCTTCAAACATATCTTTGGTGATCATCTAAACACAAAATAATTATAGAATATTATAATTTGATGCAAACGTCACTTTCACATATAAATTTATTTAGCGGCACGTAAGCTTTTAAAAGTGGGTATTGCCTTTTCAGTTTTCAGTGAAAATTGGATGCAATTTTGTGCACCAATAACTTGTCAACAGAAGCATATTTTTGAAGCGGTTATGAATTTGTTCTTTATAAAGACTGAAATTGATCCCACTTGGGAATAGATTTTCAAAAATCCATCTCCTAAATAAGTTTTTTTGTCTTTAAATGTAGGCGAAAATTCATCTTTTTCACTAATTTATTAAGGGTTATTCACAATGTCGATGGTAAATCTAATCCTAAGGAGGATTTCATTTTTCACTGCCGATTCAAAATCAGTAAGAAAACTATCATTTTTGGTGACCGAGATATTGACGAAAAAAGTTTCTTCAGATTTTGCTTTATCTGGGAGTGTATGTTGCTGTATATTGCCTTTACTGAACTGAATTTAAATTTGTATCACTTATACTTTCCAAAAAATCAACCCCTGTACTTCTCTACCTCTTACTTAATTTGATTTGGTTTTTGGCAGGTAAAAATGGAAATACTGTCTTTTCAGTGTCTTAAGGAACACATATGAGGCAAAGTAATGTCCTCTATATCCATTTTCTGTACTGTTCTGTTAATGCACCAAGTCAACATGTTGAACTTACTAAGAAGTTCATATAGATTTGTCACCGGTAGTGTTCAGAGTTAAAAAAAAAGCACGTTCGCTTTTTTTTTCTTTTTCTTAAAAGGCATTTTTTATTCATTTTAAAACAACGTCCACTTCTTTTAAATGGAGGAAACAAACATGAAAAAAATATATTTTCCAATTAGAATGGTACCGTAATGAATAATAAAACCTTTTTTTTGTACAGGTTGTTTGCTCTATGACATTTTAATAGGTATAATATAACATAATTATACTATAGCAAATATAACAATGTTTATCGTAAATATTCACATTTGTAAGACTTGATATTGTACAACTAGATCTGCTAAAAAAATGGTACGGTATTAAGAATTTCAGCTCACAAATGAATGAACAATAATGGTAACAAGTGTAATTTATAATTTTTATAAAAAAAAAACAGTTGGTTACTTGCTAATACAAAAAAAGTTTAACAATAAATAAAAAAGCCGTGGTCAGGTTCGCTTCTAAGGCTCCTTGAAGACTCCTTCTCGCGACCTTAGTTCAAATTGCAGTCAATGATATGGTGCAATTTAACTCATGGGAAGGAGTTTTGAAGGATACTTGACGGCGAATCCGAATACGGCTTTAGATAAGGACCAGTTTTGAAGGTGAAAGGGAGTAAATGTGTATGGTCCCTCTATTGTAAAGGCTCTAGGCTTTTGTGGAAACAAATTTTCCCAGAAAACTGATATAGATGTTCAAAAAAAAACATGCTTTTTAAAATGCATGTTTAGGCTATGTGATGCTTTAAAAAAAAAAAAGCGAAATATAAAAAACATGCTTTTTTTTCAACAATACGTCTAGATTTCTTCTGTGGCCAGACATATTAATTTTCATTTCTGTTTTGCACTGGGTGTCTAATGAACTTACGTTCAGATGTTTGGGAACGACAAAAAAAAAATTATTAACAAATTTTTCGCTGAAGTTATGACATTAAATCTAAGATGAGAAGAACAAAAGGTAGTGTCATACAAACATCTAAAAGCAGTTCTCAAATGAATAATTGTGCTCAAAAAATAAAAAGTTTCAGTGATATCCATATGCTCAAGTTAAGAACACTTCATGTGAAAAAAGAGGAGACCAGGTTGTACAGTAATGCTAAATTTTCCTCAAAAAGAGCAAGATAAAGAGAAAACAATAAAAAGATGGCTAGAAAATGAGTTGAAAATATCACAGGGCATAATGGTGAAACATAAACCAGAAGTTGCCAAATAATATGAAATCAACTAACTCTCTTTTAGCCTAAGCTCTGAAGGTGATTTCACTGATACACAAATAAAAGCATTTTGTGCTTCAATAGATTTACTATTATGCCTATTTTGTATCACTATCTTGTAGAATTCAATTTTGCATTTCAGTTATCGCTATTTATGAATTTTAGTATATACCATAGCCGTCCATAGGCTATTTAGACTAAAGTATCATTTTCTTTCTTATGAATACCGATATTCAAAACTATCAGAAAATATCTTTTCTTCTTTAATATGCATTTCTTTTTTATTTTCTCTGCTAGAAATTTCTTATCAATTTAATAGGCTATTTGAGACGGGTCTATTTTAATATTTTTTTTAGAAATCAAATAGTAAGCTTTTGTACTGTAAATTTGTAATAACAACCTATTCCAAGAGTTTTACATTATGAACACAAAAGAAGAATCTCCTTCAACCTATTATCTATTACCAGTATATTTCCGAATGAATCCCAAAGTAAGGTAAGATCATATATATTTTAAGACTCGAACTTATTTAATACATTCTTTTTCTATAAAAGTAGACATTATGATACACATTATTTATTATGAAAGAAAACATTCATCTGATAAAACGCTTTTAGTACTTGTTAGTTACCAAAAAGTTTGGTTTTAATCAGCATACCGAAAATGAGATATTGACATTCTACTAATCTATTAATTGCCCAGAAAACAAATGAATTACTTGAACTTCCGCATTTCTCCCTGAATTTTATAAGTTTATCTGATTTTTTCTAAGAAAACTTGGATAAACATAACTTTTGAATAGAACATTGTAGAAAGACGATTCAAGCGCCACTGTAATCCTGAAAACTAGTTCTCTCAAAGGTGAGGTAACATTATAGGTTTTGCTTTTCAAATAATC
>JAQFYR010001411.1:0-10163 GCA_034694985.1 Campodea silvestrii
TAAATGTGCTAAGTTTTTATGTAAATATTGTTATTATTTATGTACAGCAATATAAAATTACTGAAAAGTAACAACTTTGTGTAAATATTGATAGTGTACCTTATAATGTAATAATATATCACATTTTCAGCAATTTCACTTTACGTCACACTTTTTTTTATGGTGATGGAATTAATGATATAAAATATCACATAATTATTAATTGTTTTTATGGGTGCTTATGTATTTTATCATCAAATCAGCATTAAGGTGCCCATTCCGTACTGAACTGATTTTAAAATCACTTTTCAACATCGAGATTTGATAATATATTTTTGGTAGGCATCTGACCGTACTGTGTATACTTTTATAGAAATTTTTATCTCTTGACATTTCTTATAATATGATTCTGCCTAGAATTAGGTTCTTCTGTTAGCTTATTTTAGAAAAGTAATAGTTCGCAATAATTTGTATCTCTTAATGAAAACGTTGGTTCAAGTAAATTAAAGCAGTTTTTGTACCAAGTAAAAAGCTTTACAAATTTCAGTCTAGGGTTACAAGTTCATTTTAAATTTATCAGTAAGCAATAAGAAAAATTCAATGGGAGGCCTACGTCTACAATCTTTAAAGGTACTTCTTTAAAGCTAGCGGGCGCGTATGACTTCACAAAAACTTTCACTTCTTCCCTGTTAAAGCTATAGATTTGAATTTTTTTGACAGAACGTTCAAATAGACAAAACATACCGCCGAAAATTTTGGTTACATACGTTCAACAGCTTTTCCGTAATAAATTTCCAAAGTTGCTAAAATCTCCGTAAGAAAGCACTGCTCGGGAACTGTACCCTCACCCAGTTGTGTATCCTTATAGGAATTATTTGAATTTTGAATAACTTTGACAGGAAAGCTACTGAACGTATTAAGCTGAAATTTTCAGAGGTACGTTTTGTTCATTTAATCTTTACATCAAAAAAGTTTCAAATCCTTAGCATTCATAATGAAATGAAAGCTGTAATGGTCGTAAACAAACTATGGTATATAAAATTCCAAATTAGTTAATCTCCAAATGGAATGGGCACCTTCGTAACCTAACCTTACCTATAACTTGTGTACCTTTTCTCTTTCATTTTGTTCTGTGGTCTTGCTTCCCTTTACCTCATGTGTCCTTCCTATGTGCAATTGTGTCTGTGTGTGTGTATACACATACCTACCTGTGTGTGTCACATGGATCCAACCTTAATTCACCACACCTCCCCCTGTCGGTTTATAATCCTACTTGCGTGGGGATGAATGATGGATAATTACCTGCATGTTTACAGTTACACTGTATCCTAATAATGCCCATAGTGTGGTTTATTGTGACGAAAGTGGGCAGGTACTTTTTGCACCCCTCGGAAAATGCAGATAAATTATTGCAGTCTGTATGATCATTATTTCAAAAAGAGTTTTTTGTGTCGTAATTTGCAGTGTTGAGATATTGAAGAGCAGAATAATGTTTTTAATTTTGAACTTCTTTTTAATTGAAAAATTTTATAATACTGATATTACTGAATATGATAGCCTTTTTGTCAGTACACATCATTAGATTCATTACATATATAGTCAATTTATAAAATTACAGAATTTAAGCACTGCCTACATAGTTATAAAAAAAATTTGAACAAAACTTTTTGTTAAATAAATTCACAATAATAGTCTTAACTTTTCTTTAGTGTTGTGCAGATTCCAAAATTCTGTGAGTACCAATACGTACGAATACCAATACCTAAAAAAATTCTGTTAAGATTTCTAAATAAAAGACAAGTACCATATATATATCCATTTATTATATATATTTTCAACAAAGCTTACATTGTGCTAGTACTAGTAGCCTACTCAGTATCGGCACAACACTATAATTTTTTTCTTAGAATCTGCTCAAATTTGATTGTAAATCTCAAGATTGGTTTTCTTTTCTAAAATTATATTTCTTGCTCGACACTGTTAACGTAAAATAAAACTGCCGATTCATTCGTAATTTATATTTCTGATTTCTTTGCACCTTAGCTCTCTAACCTTTTATTTCTGTTACTACTCCCCTTTTCGAACCTTTTTAATTTAATAAAAAAAAAACATTTCTTTGCATGTTTTGTAACCAACGCTTTCAAAAAATCTCTTGCAAATGTCAAACTATGCTGTATTATAAAAAAAAGCAAATAATATTTCTTGGAACATTTTCCAATAAAATCTTGCAATACCTATTAGTTCGAATTGAATGATATGCTTACTATAATAATTTGTCTGCTTTTGCTGAGTAAAAAAAAACTGTTATATTATTAGTTTACAGCAGCTTATTTCCTCTAGTAATATGTATTATTATATCAGCATGCAGTTTTCCATATTTTAAATTCTCCATAAATGGTGCATTGATTTTAAACTTTTTCACAGCATGTTTTAAACGCTATTTATTAATTATTTAACTTTTGCCTATACTTGTTAACTGTTGCTTTTTGCACAAGCTAAGCATTTAAAAAAAATAAACCATGGCTTTTCAGTTTTTTATTTAAATTTGAGAATAATATTGTTATAAAAAGCTGCTACTTTTCTTTCGAAAGGTTAATTTAATGGATAGTTATAATATGTTATAACGTGATGTGCTATAATAACGTTGTACACTTGTACTGATGAGTTTTTCTTGTTTTAGTTGCTGGACACCCTCCAGGTGTGCCACGATTTTAAATTGGGCAAGTGTGTGCGGCCAGCATGCAAGTATGTGCATCTTTTGGAAGGTAAGCCTGGACAACAGAAATGTGATGTTGAAAATTCTTCCATTATTTATGTGAACGTCCGCATTTTCATCGAATTTTTCAAGTATTTCTGATTTTTTTTGTTTCGAAGAAAAAGTTGAAAGAAAAACTTTAAACAAATATAACTTTCGAATAGATCATTGTAGAAAGACAATTCAGGCGACATTGTAATGCTGAAAACGAGAATCTTTCAAATGCATGGTAACATCGTAGGTTTTGCTATTTAAATAATCAAGTATTTTGTAATAATTGATTATTTCTGATTAATAAATTATGGTACCAGAAATGACGTAATCAACTGATTATCGACTTAATCGTCCAAGCCTAATTGGTTCTAAGGCCTTTGATATTTGTATTAATGATTATTTATTTTGTAACTCTTTATAACTTTTTCTTTAGGCCTAATGTAATTTATAATAATATATTCAATTTCTTTCCTTTTTATGAAGAATTTGTAGACCTGTTCATTCAATACGTTTTGAAAATTATTCTAAAACCTGATTTAATATTATTTTCTATGGAAAAATCTTACCATCTCAATCTTAAAGAAAGAATACCATTATTATGAATTGCTACCGTATTCTAGAAGGAAAAAAGTCATTGACAAAAATGAAGCATTTTAGATAGTAAACTGTGTCACTGAATTTTTAATTAATTAGGCTATAAATTTTTTGCGTAATTTCCATGCCACTAATAATTATATTTAATTAAATTATTTACAAGTCTATGTGAAATAATTACCCATATTTTGCACTCTGGTATTACAACTATTACTTTAGGAAACTTCGTCTATATATATGGTTTTATAATGACAATTGAAAATAGAGTTTGTCATCTTTCTTAACTCGTGGTAAATGAAACTTTTCATATAATGTAATTACTGTAGCCTACTGTTAATATTTTTGATATAAACACTAAGGCATTCTGTGATTTATTTGATTCAACAAGTTTCAGAGCTCACAGTTCCATTTTTATGACAGCGATTTCATACTGACATAGAAAATATAACTTGCAACTGCTTCTGAATAGCATACAATAAAATAAGCAGTCATATCATTTTTGTATATGGTTGAAATTTACTTGTAAACGTCAAATAGGCCCCACAGGCTAATTTTTACATGTGGTTTAAAAATTTATTTGAGCCAGAGTTTCAAAATTTCATAGACGAGTCGAATGAATCACAGAATGGTGACCAATTATTCCAAAATGTAAGTGAACTGTATCACTGCTTTATTATTATAATAAATTTATCAATTTAAACAATATCGTACGTAAAATACCGTATTTACTCCCATACAACGCACAATATAAATTTAGATGGCCAAAAAATTTGATGAAGAAAAAAACAACAGAAAAGATCACTTTTCGTAATATTTGTACGATATTCTCCTCTCTGAATCATTTCAGGAACAAGTAATTTACATTTTTGTAATGTACTCATCGAAACAAATTCAATGATATATATTTATATAACACTATATAGCGTTGCGATTTCGGGTGATATATAACGCTGATATATAACACTATACTGTTAATCTGAGGCTCTGAGCTCAAAATTACAAAATGTGTACTGCACAATGCATAATTATGTAACCTAATCCTTATTTTTCTTCTTTCCAGCGAGTGTTGATGTATCGAAAGGTCGTGTGACAGTTTGCCGTGATTCCGTTCGTAACCAGTGCTTCCGAGGGGCACTCTGCAAGTTTTATCACATCCCTATACCACTCCCTTCAGCCAATGAAATGGCTCGAGCCACACAACGTTTAAATACCAAGTAAACACCCCCAGTGGCCAGGTTACGGCAGCACACAACATTTGTATGGACCAAAACTATCAATTTACTTGCGTCGTTTCATTTACTTTTTCGTTGGCGGAAAAATGGTTGAAAAAAACTGTCAAAAGTATTGGGAATGTGATATAACTCGTTTTACAGTCGTTTGATTTTTTTTTGCTATGACTTGTTGCCAGATAGTTTGCATTCCTTTCAAATTTTACACTATGCAATAAAATTATTATTAGCTACAAGTCATATCAAATATAATAGTGGTAATCTAGTCAGTTTTATCTGCCCCCCACGGAAAATGTGTCTGTGTAAAGTTAAATAAAAGAAAAATCTCTGGAAAAAAAATTATTTGATAGTGTTCTAAACCCCACATGGCTGTGAACACTTGAAATCAGGTTTTCGTTGCAGTTTAACACGATTATTTTTGTCACAAAATGTAATAGTGATAAAAAAAATAACAAAAAGTGCCACATTTTATTATTTCGATGTATTTTATTGACCATTTTTATGTCAGCAAGTCTATGAAAAGTAAAAAGAAATTGTAAAACGTTCCTGAACAGCATTTAACGATCGGAACAAAATAATCGGCTGGATGAATTATTCTTCGCACAATGTCAAAATGTTGGTATTAAAATCTAATTGTTTATCCTCGGATTTAATTTTATATTGTTTTAATTACGAGGGTTATATCGTTTAAAACATATACACTATTGAAAGAAAAAAATGAATATATTTTGTAGAAAGTTCCTGACAATGTAAGCAAATGTGTATAATAATAATATATATATAAAATGAAAAATCAACTTTAAAATGACTGTGTAAATATTTTATTAATAGTGTTTTTTTATCATTTAAGTATATATTTGCCTTAAATGTTATATTGAAATGTTTCCTGTACTACCGATGACAAGATTTTGTTTGTTTTCAAAAAGATGGTAATCCGTGGGCTTTAAAAAAGTTTTCATTGTGTCGCTATAGCTTTGCATTGTCAGGTTTAAAACAATTGTTTCGTAAATCGGGGTATTGTTATCAATTTATTACAACAACTGCTCTTAGCTTTTTCTGTTACAACAGCAAGTATAAAAGCTTAGCAGTTTTTTTCCCTTCGAAATTATGCTGTATTTTGTTTTACGATATGACGAAATTATGTTTTCGATGCATGCTTTTTACATAGCTATAGAACTAGATACTTAAGTATTACAATTTGATGCAAATTGAATATATGCATGCGCTTTTACACAAAAATATATTATAACTTGTTTGTACGTACGTAGAAAATTATTAAGAAAATTCCTACGGAAAAAAACCTTGTCAAAATACGCCACTGTGGAAAACACTGATTGTTCTGTTTATCGGAAACTTCAAGTCGTAAATGTATATATAACGATGGATCTATTTTGCTTTCTTGCGTATAATTATTCTAGTGTAGGAAAATAACAGATAACATTTAGACATCGTAGTTATATAATCGTAGATTGTAGCGTATTAAAGAAATATAACATTAGACAATTTTGTCACAGGTGTTTTCCACAGCGTTGTCGATATTATATAATAGGAAATATTGTTACTAGATTTATTCCGTATTTTAGGGGAACCATATCAATTTATCCTCGTAAAATATCTGTTGTGTTATATTTTAAAATTCAAGTAACAATTTTTTCTATTGTTATTATTGTGATTATACTTGTGGTCACATTTAGAAGCTAGCCTCGTTAATCTAACTAGATGTATTCATATGCCGTTTTTGAGTTTTTGTTGCGTGCCATTTTTAACAGTTGAAAGGTTGTGCAGAATAAAGTTGGACGGAAATATTGTTGGAACGGCCAGTATTTAACGTTCTATTTGCAAAATTAGAAAATAAAGAGTTTTAGAGGTTTTTTGTACTTTTATGTGGTATTGGGATGACTACAGATTTTGTGACGGATTAAGAAAGGAAGTATGTGTTGCTAAATCTTTAAAAAGAGCATTCATAAATCAGGAAAAAGTTGAGAAATTGTTCTAAAATTTCACATAAAAAGAATCATACTAGGGCGAAGCCTAAATTAGGGCCTAGATTAATTTGTTAACATCTTTTTCTCTGGAAATTAATATTAAAATTTATTTTAAAAGGCATTATTAATGGTGTGTTTATATCACTTGTTAATATTGTCTATTTGTAGCATAATTATCCAGAAAATAAATATACTTTTTTTGTGATTTGAGCTAAATTAGAGACGAAAAAAACATCCAGCCTTTAGATGGCGTATATCAAAAGAACCTCGTTGAAATATAATTTCTGAATACGTGTAAAACGGCAAAAAACTGAAAATTATGTCAGGAAATTTACATTAGATACCGGTACTATATGTTACCGAAAATCATTCTATTGGCTGTATTTATAAATGTTAATAATGAGTAGTTTTCCCATTAGTCATTGATAAACCATAACTCCGAACCTCCGTAAAAATGAATTGTCTAGTCATCCTCTGTGACATGCATTTAAGTACCTACTGGCCGTTTCAACAATACTTTCTTAAACAATACAATCATTTAAATTCATTACTATCTCAACAATGAGATGGGTGGTATAGGAAATACATGAGTCTTTGGGAAGTTTTAATACCATCTTAGAAAAAAAGATGGCGTTTGTCTCATTTTTTGTACGTTGTGATATTTTTAGTAATATATATTTTAGAGTACGGTTCGAAAAGTTTTTTTGTGTTTTGTTTTTTTCATTAAAAAGTCTTGTTTTAAGTAATTTTATGACGTTAACTGTGGTCAGGCTAGTGATGATTTAACAAATACTTGTGAAAGTGGAGACGTAGTTTTTTTATAAGTGTGTATAGAACATAACAATATTTTACTCAGTTACCACAGCGTTGTTTTTATTCGTACAAGTTTTTGTGTGTTTGTATATCAAAAAAATTTATTGGCATCAATTTTTATTTGCTCAGTCTTTCAAGATATTTTCAAGTTGCTCAAATGTATTCGGTTTTCTAACTCAAATTCCATCAAAATTTGAGGAGAAAATAGATCATGTTATTATCAGTTAATTAACGGTACTCATCGAAATCAAAATAGCTGTTATTGTTGGCATGTAAACGTGATTGAATGTAGAAATGTTCCGTTTCCGTGGTGAATAATAATAATCAAAGGTGTAGTTCCAGTTTCAAACATGGCTGCTTAACGGTATTCACAGTTCGGAATGAACTAAAATCAAAATTATGCAAGATTTATTTTAATTTACGCTGCCCACAGATGAAGTAAAGAAACGTGATATATTAAAATGAATATTTTTCGAGCTGTGAACACCCCCAAGTACATACAAATTTTCGTTTTCGTTTCGAATCCGTTACTTTTCTGTTTTCTTGATATTTCAATCCGTCCTATCTCTCTTTATATAAGGAATAAGTTAGACACTATAGATTGACATTTTTACAAAACGTCCTTTCTACAAGTCAATATGACAACTTAAGACTGACTTAAAATGTCATTATATTTCGTTTAAAACATCCACAGTTATCGTTTTCCGAATTCCAAAGATTCCAACATAAAATAAGCTTAAATCTATTGTAAATGTATGTATGTAAAAAAAAAACAGTATGAAATATCTTGAAAGTACTAAGCTGAATGTAAACCCACGTCAACGATACTTAATTCTCGTTAGATAAATAGATCCGAAGAAAAGCAAAAATTTCGTGCCAAAAAAAACACGTTAACATTCCAACCAGCAGACCAGAAATTAGTCCGTGGCATAAAATGAATTAAGTATCTTTGACCGCTGTGACAAGCCACGTAACGTAATACGTGATGTTACGTAACGTGGCGAAATGTGATGTTGTTCCATCTATTTTGATGGTCCTGTTGTTACACATTTTTTGAAAAGTGAATAAATAAGCGTATGTTAAATAATGAACTTTCAGACTCCATCCTTTGAGGTAGTCAAATAAAGAAAAGAATTCATCAACGTCAATCAAGAAATGACTTTTATTTCATCGTTACCTCACTCGGAATAATGTAGTTGTATAAGAGAATTGAGACTACCATCGGCATTCGAAGGGAGGACTCAGCGCCGTAGCGAGGGCCCCGCAGCACCCGCCTTGCGGGGGGGCCCGACCACTTTGAGGGGCCCGTCGTGGAAGAAAGAAAGAAAAAATAAGAAAATTATGAAAAAAATTCATTAAAATCCGCACTAAAACTGCATATTTTGTGCTGAAAATTTAAAAAAATTTCGGCCTCTCTGCGCTCGGCCACATTTTATACGTTTTTCCCGACATTTTCTGAGCAAAACCCCTTCCGAATTTTTTTTTCCTACAAACGGCCTTGCTTAGTTTCAAGAAATACAACAGAAATAGGGTAGAAAAATATAAAATTGTCCAAAATCTCAGTGATGTCGGTATTTTTAATTATAATTTTTTTTTTTTTTACTCATACAGTTTATAGGGGGGCCCGTCAGTTTTCTTGCGGGGGGGCCCGAAATTTCTCGCTACGGCACTGGTTAAACAGCCTTAACATCAATATTCAACACACTGTAACTATGGCAATAGTTCATATTTCTAAAAACAGAAAAAAGATTTAGAATAAGGGTCAAATTATTGTACTTTCTGCAAAATTTGAGCAAAATCGGAGATATCAAAATTTGATATGTATTTCTTATGGGCCTTATTAACATAGGGAAATTGGAACTTTGAAGAAGGATGTCTCGCTTAAGGATTTTTTTGCAGATGAACGGCATATGAGGTGTTGGTCAGGGAGGTAGGCCCTGTGGTTTCTGACTAGTGGAAAAAATATCCGTACTGAACACCTGGGGTGCTTCCCTCGTAAGTTAGACTGGAGTGGCAGAAGGTCCCCGTTCGATTCCAAGATGGACGATGAAAGAAGTCCCCGCTCCAAAAATACCTTTTTTTTATCAAAAGGTTCCTGTAGTTCGCACCCCCGGGGCAATGGCTAGCCGGAGCAAAATAATGACGACATTATAATCCTAAGTGGGGGGGGGGGCTGCACGGGGCAGTCCCCCCCCCCTTAGGATTATTTTCGGAAGATTGGTGCCTTCTTAGAATTTTAAAATATAAAGTTGGTTTTAAAATATAAATCAGATATATGAAGAAAATTAATCGACTTCAATCAGTTAATGAGTAAATTCTAATGTATTTATTGAAAATTGACGATAATTATAAATTAGAACTTCATTGGCGCCTTAAATGGTTCTGTGCGACGAGGAGGCTGATAACCACGGGGACAGATGGCCGGGGGGACATATAGCCGCTTTTGCATATTCTATTTCTTTTTTAAGGAGTGCATGAGGTGACATCTACCCATTCTTGCACACCTCTTCCTGAAGCCCATGGTTACAGATGCATTTTCAACTAAATGTATTTACGAAATTTACAAGTGAAAGCCACATTTTCATTATCACTCTGAATACAATTACAAAACTGTCCCCAAGCTAGGCCATCTATCGCCACATGTAGCAGCGTACTTGTTAGTGCCCCCGAGGATATCTAGCTAAGTCGCGGCCATTTGCCCCCACGGCCATCTGCCCAGTGGCTAACCGTCGTCGCGGCCAAATGCCAGGCGGCCATTCGTCTGGTGACTCGCGGCGAAGTCGCCTGATACGCCTTAAATTACTTGTTAAATTG